>RJWM01043537.1:0-13763 GCA_004363535.1 Dasyprocta punctata | reverse complement strand
TATCAATCCTGCCAGCCTTTTTGGAAAATATGAGAATTGCCTTAAGGTCCTGGGCAACTAAAATTACTCAATAGAAATCCAAATGACTGAAGGGTGGTTAATTTAGAAAAAAGTCTTTGTGTCTAAGAACTCCAAGCAGAAGACAGTAAATTTGCAAAAGTGATTATCCCCAAGCAGCAGTGCTGATTGAAAACCTGGGGACAGCAAACAGATGGATTTGAGAAAAGGTAGGAATTCATAAAAAAAGACATGCTATCTTGGAGGAGGTTGTGTGTTTTTTTTTTTTTTTTTTTGGTACCAGGGATTGAACTCATAACCTCGCGCCTGCCAGGCAGGCATTTTAGGCTGCTGCGCTAAATCCCTAGCCCTATGTTTTAAGGCAGGGTCTCACTATGTAGCTCAGGCTGGTCTTGAACTCACTTTGTAGCCCAGGCCGGTCTCGAACTCACAATGATCCTCCTGCCTCAGCCTCCCAAGTGCTGGGATTAAAGGCGTGTGGCACCACGCCCGGCTTTTGGAGGCTGTGTTAAGAAGGATGGCCCTACTCTACCATTTCTCTTGGTATCTCGAGATGAATTCTAGACTGCGTTTTATTGAATTCTTATTTCTTAAGATTTTATCTGAAAGGCATGAGGTCTTTTAAAAAGAGTTTATGCGTGTGGGTGGGGTGTTCTTTGAAAAACTTAAAGAAAAAAAACTTAAAGATTTTGCAAAAAATGGCAGCTGCTTTTGAGAGCCCCTCTTAATATTCTAAACCAATAAAAGGTATGCACCTTGTAAAAATTTTTTATCTGGAAAAATTTTAAACCATTTAAATATTTTTTTGTTTTTAGCTCTCTTACCTGCCGACATCAGTACAAATGCAGAAAATAATGCAATTTCATCTTCAGTCAGGTGCATAGAACATAAGCTCTTTCCAAATTCAAACACAAAGCTAATAAAGTCTTCACAACCTGTGGAAAATTAAAATAAAGACAGTTGAGCAGTTTGGTTACTAACCTAGGAGAAAAGTATGGAAGAAGGTGAAGAGAGACCCAGTCACTGAGGATCAGAGGGGACAGCAATTCTACTACAGGTGAACCGTTTGAAATCTTGGAAGGAAAATCGGCGGTCGACTTCTGTCGCCATCAGCACCAGCCTCAGCAGCCACCGCCCGGTCACACCACTGCCGCCAGCCTCCCCCCCGGGCTTAACGCTTGCTGTGTGGTTCCCCCGGCAAGCACTGTTGGAAGAGGCGTCTCTGGATTTCCTCCTATTTTGAAACAGCCCTTGGAGGGAGGCACCATATCTCTACTACCACCCCCATTTTACGAAGGAAACCGAGACCTGGCAGAGACAAGCAATGTACCTGAGGTCACGCAGGTAGAAAGGACAGCCTCAGACCCCAGCCAGGCTGACCGCCTACCGAGTGGTCTACGGCGACAGTCTAAGCGAAATGTTACATTCGCTCATTTTTGTTTTACCTTAAAGTGGTAACAAACGATAGATCCTGGTGGGAAAACTATTACCACTGTTTACTGAGCAGAAAACATGAAAGCTGAAAGTCACCTAAAACAGGGATCTGGCCCCCAAAAGACCGATGAAGTCGGGTGGCTGCTCCCTCCGCCTGGCCGCTCTCCTGGGGGTGTGCCTCAGTGGTAGTGGGTCTCCCTGCACTCACGCAAGCACGACTTCTGCCAGGCAGCTCTAAAAATATCACTCGGCACCATCTGGATAACTTCTCACTGTTTTTCATGATTGCATTCCATTTTACTGAATTTCCGGAAATTCAAAATAATTTATAAATGACATGCCATGCTTTCACCTAGCCCTGCTTTATTTCCTTGATATTTGCATTTCCTTCTGATTAAATGATGTTGTTTGAGGGGTTAGGCACGGCAGACTAGGTGGTCTGCTTGCTTTTATGTACCCAGTCATATCCTCTAACTTTCTGAGTATTACGTTCCCTCCAAATGTGGTTTCTTAACATCTGGGAGGGGAAATGGAAGGATGCGGAATATAAAATGCTTCGATTACCTATGGGATTAAGAGGAAGCTCTAGATCTTTGCATGGATTACAGACAACAGCCCTTGAGATATGTGACTTTTCTATTAGTGATTAGCTATAAAGTAAAATGCAGTATGACAGCTTAGTTTTGGTCTCCAAATAACCAGTTTCCACTTTATCCAAGCACAGCCCTCACCCAACCCACACCTTTCCCCATCGCCCTGACCGGAAATCAAGGAAGGCAGCGTGCGATGCCCTTACCTAAGGACTTGAAGACCTCGGGGCTGGCATACTTCCCGTCAAAGTACACGGTGTTGTTCTGCGAGTCGAAGGCACGGCACATTCTGATGAAAACCACCTCTAGAGAACCTGAGCAGACACAGAATGGCTTTGGGTCATTCGCCCTAAGGGAGGCCCTTTCGGAAAAAGCAAGCAGGCATGGGTGCAGAGTAGCTCGGGGGCCCTTGGGTCACATGACCTCTCTTTGCAAGAGGGCAGAGCTCTCTGCAGCAAAGCAAAGACCATCACACCGAAGCTAAGCCCTGTCTGACGAAAAAGAGGACTGATTTACCAATTGCTTCCCGGGTACTCCTGATCTTGCAGAGTGCAGACTGAGAGTTGCGAGGCAACTATTTAATTATGTTTATCGAAACAATACAACCAGAATGACTCCCTGAGTTCTGCAAACCTCTTGCTAAAGACTCAGAATTAGGACCTGGAGGACAGAAAAAACGCAGGTGGCAGTAAAATTTGGGGATGTAGGTGTCCTTCAGCTTAATCCTCTTTCCTAGAGGACAAGCAGTACAGAGGGGATGTTTCCCGAACATGGCTTCAAAAACCTTTCAGAAGCACTCAGTTTCTGCTAAGGAAAACCTGAGCTGTTACCACTGGAGGAAAAAACTGCTCTCGACACCTTCCTTACCAAGCACTTCTGTAACAAGCAGGCGAAAGCACGTTAGGAAGGCACATCAAAATTCACTTGCGGAGTGCATACCTGCTTTTAGAAGCACAATTTGATCGTTTTGACACAGTTCCATAAATCCATCAATGCGTTTGGCAAACTCCACCACGTACTGTATAGCTTCTGTAATTTTGATGGCGCACAACTGCCACATGACCTCCCGCTGCTGTAAAAAGAGGGAGAGAGCAACACTCGGGTCAGCTGGATCCTTGCAACAACTCGTTTGATTGTCCCCTTCTGCAAGGTCCTTCTGAAGGAGATTCAAAAAAGGTGGCGGATTGGAAATTAAACAGTTGCCTTGTTGTTTGTGTTAATACGAGCGCCACCTCTGTGTCTCGTGTGCTGCCTGTGGCTCCTCCCTTACCTTGTGGGTGGCAGTGGCACGGGCAGAAGAGGCTGTGAACATCAGGAGCAGAAAATCCAAGAAGTCCAGAGAGCCACCTGGGCCACTGCGTTAGCCCTGGGCCACAGAGTAGCCATGCAGGATCTTCTTGCAAGATATGGTTTTTTTTTGCCTTGAGACATTTAATAACACTCCACTCCCCTTTAAGTGAAGAGGAGTCAATACAATCTATCCCATGTCTCCTGTGAGCTACATGCTGCATGACATCCTTGTCTCTCAGCGTCTTCACAGGAACGCTTAGCTGCTGTCCGGAAATGACACGGAAGCTCACGGGGGTTCACAGCTAGGAGCTGTGAGAGCTGGATTCAAACCCCAGCACCTCTGACTCTGAAATCCCGTCCCATGCCCCTTGCTGTTTCCTGCTGCCCCCTCTTTGCAGCTTTGCCTGCGGGGTCACCCACCACCTCGGGGGCAGGGGACGGGGCAGGGAGTAGTGACACATTGTGCCCCCGGCCTGGGCTCTTCATGTATCCTAAAAGGTTCTATTGTCATATGAGGGCAAATTCCTACTCTTTTAGTTTTCTGGAAGCTGCTGGATCTATTCCCTGGTGACAAACTGAGGGAGATAAGTGCATACTTATAACACAACAGAATTTGTTACTGTGGAAATTTCGAATGCCGGCATCTCACCGAGATGGCCAAGCCCCAGGCACACACTCAGTTCTGGAGAGAAGGGAGACCTTAAGCCAGAGATCTGGTGTCTGATACGAGACACTCACCGTCTGGTCACTGGGTGCTCTGGACCGTGCCTCCCGCCCCCGCGCCCTCCCCAGGGTAGACCGAGGCCTGAGCCGGCCGCTCCAGCTCTTACCTTGTTCTGATAATTCTCAATCTCTTCCTGCAGAAAGGTCTGCCACGTGATCTGCTGCAGCTCTTCTCTCAAGTACTGGCAGGTTTCCAGGTGTGATTTGGATATATTCTGTGCGAGGTGTTCTGGGGGGAAACAGGAGTTCACAGCCATGACAAGCCACGTTCTTCTTTGGGAACCCAGCGATTCCCCCACTGAACATTTGCTTTAGAAAAGCAACAAGTAGAACTCAGCTCGCCGCACCAGTTCTGACGACCTTGACACTGCACAGGCCGTGTGCGTCTGTTCTGTGTTACGGAAGCGAGGATGGAGGACAGGGCCCTGCTAAGCCATCATGCCACGGGAGGCTCGGTGGCTTCTGAGACCCCGCCGCCCCTGACCTCATTCTGTGTGTCTCACTAATATCCGGGAATGAATACATTCTGACCCAGATAGCGAAGGCGAATGATTGACATCTTCTTGACATTTTTATGCTGGCCTGAAAAACTTGCGGAAAACTTGGAAATGCTATTATTTTATGAGGACAACCATGCATTTCTCCTGTCTCACCTGTGAACAGCAGGGTGGACCCTGGGAAGGCCCTGGCACATGTCTAGGTGTAGGGTAGTGAGGGGACAGACAGACGCTCCCCCTCGACAGTCAGGGCCTGTATCTGCGCCGTGACGCACCAGCTGTGTGATCTTAGGGATGCTATTTAACCTCTCTTGGTCTGGTTTCTCCGTTTGTAAAATGATGAAGATAGTATTTATTCCGTAGGGCGGCTGTGGAAATTAAATGAGTCAAACACCTGGGTGACCTGGCATGTATCGTGAGCATACTCGATTGTGCGAGGTATGATGATATTAACGACAACGCCTGACACATTTTCTCTGGGAGTTTGTACTCCATGGCCATGTGTAGACACACTGAAAACGAGGATGGAAGACACGAAGGCAATGAAGCATGGAGCTTTAAAAAAGCAGTCGGCACCGTTGGGGGAAGGGGAGATGAGTGTGACTCAGTGGACCCAGAAGGGGTTTCTGGCAGATGGGGGCATTTGCACCGGACCCTGGAGGATGGGCAGGCTTGGCCGTGGGGTCGGGGGCGGGGCGCGGCCCAGCTCCGTGCAGGGTGTGGCAGGTGGAGGAACAAGAACGGTGTTTCCGGGGCAGGGAGTTGATCAGCAGATCTGTGCTCAGTGACTGGGAGAAGAGGCTGGGGAGGGGGACGAGCGAGCGGCAGGCTGGTAACAATGGCTCTGGAAGGACAGAATGACGAGAGGAGATGGTGCTCCTAGGGAGGCTGAGGCAGGAGGATCGAAAGTTCAAGGCCATCCTGGGTTGTATAGTGGGACTCCGTTTCTAAATTTAATTAATTTATTTTTTTCTTTTTTTAAAGAAAGGGCTGGAGATGTAGCTTAGTGCTGTCTGGGCTCCATCTCCAGCACCAAACACAGGCACGGATGGGCTGGAAAGAACTGACGCGCATCCGCACATAGGGAACCGTACCGCGCGCTGACCGCTCCCTCGGGGCCCCGGATGCACTGCGGGCCGCGCTGCTGAATGCAGACTTGGCGAGGTTTGCAAGAGTCTGTCTGTAAATTCGTTACTGCTCTCCTCACACAGAAGGAGGCTTGTTTGTGTGAAAACAGCAGGTTCACCTAAGTGGAATCTGAAACTAGACGCTCCTTGGAGACGCGGAAACATCTTCAATGCTAACGGCCCTGTTTGGCAACACAGAGACACTAAAACAGCACGGGGAGACGGCAGAAAAAAGAAAACATCAACAAAAGAACAAAACTGTGGAGCAAAGAAAAAAGAAATGGAAAGAGGAAGCAGCCGGTAAATTCTGTATTTTAGGATCAGCGATGCTTATGAAGAGTCGAGAAAAGGAAACGGGAGGCAGAAACCAGAAAACCAGCGCACAAATAAAACACTGAACTAACCCCGGGAGAGAGCGCTCACTGCCCAAGACAGGTTCTAGAATGTAACCCCCCGCTTTTCTTTGGTCTTTTTGAGACAGGGTCTTGTTATGCAGTCCAGGCTGACCTTGAACTCACTCTGTAGTCCAGGCTGGCCTTGAACTAGAGGCGATCCTCCTGCCTCAGCCTCCTGAGTGCAGGGATTACAGGCATGCACCACCACGCCTGGCACTTGTAAACTTATTTTTGAAGATAAAAAAGCGAGGCCGACTATTCACAGGCACGAGTACGTTGCTGCTCTCTTGTTCTCTTTTGGGTTGGCTGCTTTTCCAGCCGGTCCAGTCAGCATCTTGGTTCACTTTACCTTAAAACATGTTACCGGGGCTGGGGGAGGGGGATGTAACGCAAAGCCTCGGGTTCGATCCCCAGAACTAGGGACAAAGAAACGGTTGCAACTCATCTCTACCAAACAGCCTGCTTTTAGAACGGTCAATAAGCAGTGAGACAACAGAACGCGCAGTGCGCAGGCTGCACCAGTAGAGGGCAGTGGCTGCGTTCACACCAGCTGCCTTTGCTTCCAGTTCCAAGCAGAGTGGATTTTAGACACTGCAACTTTTAAGCGTCAGGTGGCAAATCCTGGCTCTTAGTTCCCCGCTTTCACAGTGGGAAGGAGCTCTGTTTTGCATGTAGGGCAAATACCCATATTTCCCCCACCTCACCCAAGCCTCAGAACTCGAGGGCTTGGGTCCTACGACGGTCTCCACTTTCCATCTGAGGAGGCTGAGGCAGTGCCCTTCAGGGACTTCCCCAGGGTGTCACGACTGGCACGTGGCAAGAGTTAGGCGCTGAACACAGCCCGGCTTCCACGTGGGGACTGACCACCGCCACGAAAGCTGCTTCTCGTCCCACGCTCTGCCCAGCCTATCGGCATTAATTGGCCGCTACAAACACGACGAGCCCGTCGTTTATCTGGGATATACAGCTCAGGTTGTAACCGCACTTCGAGGGCAACGTTTCCTTCCCAAGGATGGAGACGCGGTCCGCTCGAGGTGAAGGGCTGTGAACGCCAGTACTGAAAAGCACAATCGGACTTAGGCTACGTGCAC
The DNA here is from genome assembly GCA_004363535.1 of Dasyprocta punctata. Taxonomy (NCBI): domain Eukaryota; kingdom Metazoa; phylum Chordata; class Mammalia; order Rodentia; family Dasyproctidae; genus Dasyprocta; species Dasyprocta punctata. The sequence continues at coordinate 6,598 of RJWM01043537.1, read as the reverse complement.
TGACACGTTCCCACTGGACAGCTGGTTTCATTTGTTTAACGCCCGATGACAAAGGTTAGCCTGCAACCAAGCCGAGAACCTGAAGCGAAGGCAGCGGGCTTACACTGTAAGGGAGCAGCCAGGAATCTGAGGTCGCTCTGAGGGTGCTGTTGCACGTCTCGGGCTGCTTTGGGATCCCTGAACTATTGCACGCATGGAAATGACACAGAAAACTAGAAAGCCATTTTAGGCGTTTCTGAACAATTCTTGTTCTCCAGCTTAGTGTTTCGTTCTGCTTTTCTGACTCGGGGTCTCACTTGCGTGCCATTGCGTACCCTGCTTCCTTCCAGTTGTGGTTTGAGTTTGGGGTTAATTACGAGTTAATTCACTGTGGAAAAGGCTCCAACGCCTTTGAACAATTCTTAATTTAAAAGAGCACAAAGCACGAGGGCCCAGGGCTGCCCGGCCGCACTGGAGGTGCCCACCGCGGAGGGGACGCGGTTTGTCAGGGGAATCGGGGGAAGGCGCTGAGCCAGCTCTGGCCCCCATTGGGCGTTTGTGCAGTTTTAGCCAAAGTGCCGAGTTCAAAGGCGGCCTGGTGGCTCGGCCCTACGGATTTCTCTCGGGATTGAACATCTGACAAGCAAACAGCACAGATTCACTAGTATGTATGGGAAAGTGGAAGCCAACCTAAAGTGAGTCAGGTCATTTTTCATGGGATTGTGTCACCTTTCAATCAAATCCTTATTCATTTGTGAAAATTTTACTTTGATTACAGGTCTGCTTAAGGCTCAGTCAACCAAGATTTCACGACAAAAATGGACGGTTTTGTTCTAGTTCAAGAAAAAAAAAAAAAAATCAAGCCTACCCCTGCTCAGCTTGGCTTCTAGTTCAGAGGTTTTTCTGTTAATCAAAAGCGCGGCGACGCACCTTTAATGCTGTTCAGTGGTTAAAGACCAGGCTCGAAATGTCTGCGCTTGAGGATTTAAATTTAGACCCATAAAGAGATGCTTGTGTAGCAACTGTAAAGAACATTCAATTTGTTCTATTTGGAGAAAGATTTTTACTGGAAATATAAATTTTCACTTAAAAGGTGTTTTATGGGGTACAGAGCTGGAGAAGCCATCTAAAGAACACAGCCATTATCCCCACGAACTAAGGGTTTGTGTGCTCCAGTCAGAACCTGCTGGCTCTTCCCGTCTGAGGTCTTCATTCTCTCCTCGTGTTAACTTAGTCACCTCCACTCCCTCTAATTGAAATATCCCCGAGGACTGTAACGCTGGGTGAGGAAGGGCACAGCAAACTCTCGTGCTGCAAAGGTTCTTCTCAAAAGTTTTTCTAATAATAGTGCCATATTTAAAAATCAATTAAACACAGCAGAGCGTGTTAACATATCTCCCCTGAAGTGGAAAGTTTCCCACTGTCTGTGTTATCAATATTTCTAGGTCACAGATACCAAGAAGCAGTCACGTCCCAGCCATAAGAAAATGACAGAAATTACAGGCTTTTTTTTTTTTTTTTTTGGTATAGTGACCCTTATAGGAAATCTGTCAATTTTGTCGTCAATATTCATCCTCAAAGCAGCATTCTGCAAGCAAAGACGCCCTTTAGTATTTATTATCTACATCAAGGCTGCAAAGCTCTGGTGCCTGTGAGGGGGCTGGGTAAATGACGGAAGTGGGATGAGCGGGGTGACCATTAACGCTGGCCTGGTGTAATCTGACCCCCCACCCCACCCCACCCCAGCTGAGAATCTGAGCCTTTCAGTCCAAGTGTAGAGGAGAGGGTGTAGAGGAAGGACTGGCCAACGGTGCAGAGTTAGTCCCTGATGTCCAGTTATATGAGGAGGGGACTGGGGCTGACTGTCTTGTGTGGAATATGTAAGAATCGCTAGGCGGGAGGAGTTTGAATAGTCTCCCTGCCAAGACATGAGATGTGTGTGCAGGGATAGGTATGCTAGCTATGCATGGTGATTACACATGGTGTACACGCATCAAAACGACACACCGTTCTCAAGAAGTATAGACGACTATGTGTCACGGAAAAAAACCGAGGAAGTTTAAATTTCAAGCAATCAAGTTCCAAAGTTTAAAAATTCTGCGCTGGGCAAAAAACAGAAACAAAAACCAAATCCGTCTGCCCGCCCGGTTCAGCCTGGGGGCTGCGACCTCAGGTGAAAAGCGGTACCTGGAGTGTAGGTACAGGAGGTGACGTGTGAGGGTAATGAGGCCGTCAGAGTGTACTACTGTTCTCTGTGGAGTTTCAAGGCCGAATTCGTTCACCCCGTCTCACCTGTGGTGGTGAGAGATGAATGGACTTTCTGGCTACACTATGGGCAACACTGGGCCTTCCAGAGTAAGGGGCTGAGTCCAGCACTCTGGGAGGCTGAGGCAGGAAGATCCAGTTTGAGCTCAGTCTGGGTAACTTAGACCTCGTCTCAAAATCAAAAAGAGATGGGGGTGCAGTTCAGTGCAAAGGCCCTGGTTCAAATCCTCAGTACTACCAAAAATTCTTTTTAAAAATTAAAAAATAAAAGCGATCAGCGGGAATTCAAAGCGGCCTGGATGACCAGGGCGCGTTGCAGGGCCTCAGCGAGCCGCCCATTTGGCGAGGTGGCTGCGCCCGCCCGCCTAGCCTGCCGCATGCCCTTACCTAGCTCTGCCATGGACACGGTCGGGGAGGTCTCTCCGTTGGTGAAGGAACAGTAGGGAAAGAAGCCGGATGCTGGTGTGTAGTCACATATGGGCTCGGGTTTGATGCCGTTGATGTCCAGCCCCGACTGGTCCGGGGAGGGCTGGATGTCCAGGTAGAAGCTGCTGACGGCCGAGTCGGCCTTGCCGCCCTCGGGGGTGTGCCCGTCCATGTAGGTGCTGAGGTCCTCGTGCAGCTCCGTCAGCCCGTTGGCCGAGATGCCGTAGGTGGGCGTCAGCGGCTCGGCCTCCCCGGGCTGCTGCTGGTGGTCCCGCTGCTGCTGCTGCAGCCGGTGCTTCTGCACCTCCGCGTACAGGCTGTCTCTCTGCTTCTTCGACATCCGCCCGAACTTCACGGCTGCAAGAGAAAAGCCAAGGGGCTCACGCCCTCGCCCGCCTGCGGGAGGGCCCAGGCTCGCTCCAAAGCCCTGTGGCCACCAAGTCAGGGCAGGGTCCTTTGCCGTTTTCCTGCCCTCACCTGCTCCTGGGCTCACAGGGAGGGGACCCTGAGAGGTGACTTAAGGGGGTCGTTCCCTCTGCACCATGCTGCCGGGCTGGCCGGACCTCCTGACTCAGTTCAGCACAGCCTGGAGTGTGGACTCCTTGGGTACACTGAGGCAGGTGCGGTCCGGCCCCCGCTTCTGTTGGATTCCCTGCTCTGCACGTTCAAATGAGGTCCCCACTCGGCAGACAGCTGCACCTGGGGTTGCCCACAGCGGCCCGGAGGGACTGGGTGAGGCTGCGTAACTCCCTGAACGACATCTCTGCCTGCCCCCGCCCTGGGAAGTCCCCTCCTTCACTCGTGGTCCCTGGAAGCCCCTGGGGAATCTCGGACCCGTCCGTCTTGAAGGGACGGTTCTACCGTGCTCCCTTATCTCCGAGGAGAGCGCCCTGCGTGGTCCCTGCATCGGGGTGGATTTGTGTCCCCATATTTAAAGTGGAGCCACAGCCAGAGAAACTTTCCGGATCCTTCGGAATCTCCAATAATTTCCCCCGAAACACAGGGGATGCTTTGATTTCCTACTCTGAGTTCTCCCACTAGTTCACATCTCAGCTGGACTCCTAGCTGCTGACCAGGCCTCCGCTGCAGCCCGTGGTCCTCCCAGCTGTAGTTAAAGTCAGTCCTGATCACCGGCACGAACTCATCCTTCTCACCCTCATCCTAGCTACCCGGTCTGGGCAGGCGAGGCAGAGAGGAGAAGGCGCCCAGGGCCACCGCTAGCCGGGTGGGGGGCTCTCCTCCTGCCCCCCGCCCACGGGAACGCGCCGTCCTTCTGTGCAGGGAAAACAAGGCAATGGGGAAGACTGGTCAGATGTCATCTCTACCACTCTGGGAACAATGTTAGGTGGCACTGCTTCAGCAGCCAACGTGGACTCTGAATTTCAGGACTGTGACTCTGTGAGCCTCCAAATTCTTTCCATACCCACAAACTGTTTTCCCTCCTTCCCTCCCTCCCTTTCTTTCTCCTTCCCTTCCTCTCTCTCTCTCTCTGATTCCCTCTTTTCTGTACAAGAGGGATTGAACCCAAGGCCACTGTATACTAGGCAAGTACACTGCTACTGAGTTATACAGCCCCAGCCCCCCACCCCAATTTTCTTCTTTAAGTGGAAATCTCTTTATGATCCAAAAAACTCAAACCAGTTCTAGCTAATGCTGAAGTTATTCTGATCCAGCGATGCCTAGAGGAAATCTTCCACCCAGCTTTCTTTCTACAGGAATTCTATAGTTTTTCTTCTGCTGAATCATCACCTCAAGAATGATTTTACCGTGTTGACTCTCACAGTCAAAAACAACCTTTTTCCGTAAGAAACTCAAGCAACCACATTGAACGTGAATAAACTTTTAGTTCATTTCTACCCACCTAGATTAAGAAAAAGAAATGTAACCCTTTTTAGGAAGGTCTCAAAAAAGAGTGTCAGATAAAGTAATCTGGAGCAGAAAACTGCCTCAGATCTAAACTGGGTGGGTGGTGATCACACTGTAAAAACAATCAAAGAAAACTAAGGAAACAGGGAAAGAACATGGTAATGAGAGAAAAGGAGACCGTGATCTTAGGAGGAATTATTTGCCGATACCAGCAGTACTGGGCATGGTTAAAGCACACTCCTCAAGTGAACTTGAAGTCAGCAATAGTTCTTCCATTTTAGTGTTGTTTACAAAACAGGGTGCAAATTTAACAATTTTAGCATTAACCTCCTAAAATGCTAGAACTTGATTTTCTAAGCCCACATCCCACTACAACCCTAGCCCTTTAAAAATCAAAAAAATAAAAATTTGACACAGGATCTTGTTAAGTGACCTGGCTGGGCTTCTTCATCTTAGCACTCTCCTGCCTCAGCCTCTTGAGTAGCTGGGGTTGTAAGTGTGCACCACTACCCCTGGCTTGTGGTATTCCTACACATAAAAATTCCAGAAGGTATACTGAGGGGGCTTTGTTGTTTGAAAAGATTCCTCGAGGAAACCCAAGGAGATTCATACCCAGAGGTTAAATTTACTCTGCTGTGACTCCACAGTTGTATTTTAACTTTCACATCAACAACAAAAATAATCTTATCATCCAGAAAGTGAAATAAAGGACCAGCTCCCCAGAAAGCGCACACACAACTTGTGACTTTACCTTTCGGGTTCATAAGAGAGCTAGGGATTTTAACCCGTAAGGAATATACCTAATTTTGTCACTTTGGTGTCATCGTTGGAGGAACTGCGGAATTGTGCGTCTCAGGAATCTCTGAGAATGCAGGCTAAGTTCTGTGACTTAAGTCTTCGGGGGCCAGAACTTGTACAGTGTGCGCAGCGTGGGCGTGCAGAAGTGAGCCTGACCCCCTGCGCTCCACAGGGCTCAGGAACATCTGATTACGGGGAGGCAGGCTTTCCACGTGGGCCAGTTCCCTTCAAAGGCAGCTCTGAAGTCAGCAGGTCCCTAAGACAGACTAGTTTCTGCCCAGTTTCCCTGTATAACAACCATCTTGGAATCTGGTGGTGTTGATTATTCGGTGTATTGAAGAGTTTCCCGGGAGGATCTGGGAATGTCTATCACTGAATGGTAGACAGTCTCTAGTCCTTAAACTAGAGTCTCTCAGTGAAACAAGCATTTGCACTATTTTCACACATTCTGAGCATACAAATATTTGACTTTGGCCTGGGATTCAAAAGATCCACTTAGCACAAAAGCTACTCCATCCCGCCTGCTGGTAAACTGACTAATGGAAGGCAAGCGACAGCTGGTGCTGGCTTGTGTTTCCCGCAGGGCTGCTGGCGGGAAGCGTAAGTGTCCGGGCCCTTGGGTGACGCTAACCTTCCAGCAGTTCATCCACTTGTCAGGTCAGAAGTGTCACAAAGCTGGGGTCTCCTCAGTGTCAGCCCCGCCCCTTTCTATAGCTCCCCCATCGGCCACTCTGCTGCCTCTAGTGGTTTTCTGGGGAAGAGCGGCTACTGTGGATTCCACAGAGCCGTGAGGAGCTGGGCGGGGACAGGGCAGATCTACGCTGCAGGTGCGGGTCCCTGCTGCAGGTGGCACCGTCACAGCCCGGGCCGCGTGCGCTCACCGTCTCGGGACATCCCCACGGCGAGACACTTCTGCAGCCGGCAGTGCTGGCAGCGGTTCCTGCTGGTCCGATCAATCAGACAGTTCTTCTGACGCGGGCAGGAGTAGGTGGCATTGCTTTGCTGACTTCTCCTGAAAAAGCCCTGTGATTCAGTTATAAAATATAGAACAGGTTAGTGTCAGTTTCACGGGCGTGATGCTAAAGGCAGTATGCTAAGTGCCGAGCGGCATTAATATTTAATGGAGAATTAAACTTGTAGCAGCAGCATCCAGGAGGTCATTAATGAAATTAAACTCACTTCTTTTTCCTTGAATAAAAGTGGTCCCCAGAGCCCCACCCTCCATCCCTTACACATGCAAAACTTCCTTTAACTTCAAGACGGT
>RJWM01043536.1:0-13759 GCA_004363535.1 Dasyprocta punctata | reverse complement strand
AGAGAGAGAGAGAAGCCTTCCTTACACTGTATGTCAGCTCCACCTCTGGGCAGGTGCAGCACTCACATAGCCAATCCCAGCACTAGATAACAAACTAATCACAAATGCCAGACTCAGCCCTTTCCAAATTACATGAGGTGCTGGGGGGACACAGTATCAAACCAATACAATGAAGAAGCTGAACACAGTACAACACCCGTAAAAACCCTCTTCACAGAAATAATGGCACAAAACTTCCCAAACATGGATAAGCAGTTTGACATACAAATAAATGAATCATATAGAACGCCACATAGTCATGACCAAAATATACATACACCAAGGCATATAGTAATGAAGACTGCAGAAATTCAACACAAGGACAAAATATTGAAAGAGACTAGAGATAAGAAACAAATAACCTATAAAGGAAAATCTATCAAAATCACAGCAGACCTCTCAACAAAGACCCTCAAATCAAGGAGAACTTGAAGTGAGGTATTTCAATCCCTAAAAGAAAACAACCTTCAGCCCAGATTGATGTACCCCACAAAACTATCTTTTATAATCAATGGAGTAATAAAATACTTCCATGAAAAGGAACAACTGAAGAAATTTATGATCACCAAACCAGCTCTTCACAATTCTCTGAAAAATATATTAGAAATACAAAACAAAGAACACAAACACAAGAACATAATAGAAAGAAGCCACCAGGCCAGGCAAGCAATAAAACAGAGGGGAAAGATAGGGAACTATCAAAAAGAAAATAACATGAAAAAGATAAGCCTATACACACCAGTTATAACCATCATGGTAAATTTTCTCAATGCACAAATTGAAAGAAACAGACTGGTAGAATGGATCAAGAAGTAAGGTTCAGCAATATGTTGTACTCAAGAAATATATTTACCCCTCCCCCAGAAAAAGTCATAGACTAACAAAGGACAGAAAATAATACTCCATGATACCAGAACTCAAAAAAAGCATGAGTCGCTATTCTACATCCAAGAATGTGAACTTTAAACCAAAACTGATCAAGAAAGACAAAGAAGGTCACTATATACTTGCTAAGGGGAAACTCCAAGAAGAAGAGATAAAAATCATAAATATATATGCTCCAAGTACCAGTGCAGCCAACCACATATTAAAACACATATAAACAGATATGAAAAATCAAAGAAACACTAACACAATTGTAGTGGGGGACCTTAATACCCCCCCCTCAAAAGGAGATCAAGAGGCAAGGTCCAAAAATATGTTGCATTCAAAAACACATTTACCTCAAAAAGAATTTCATAGACTCAAAATCAAAGGATGGAAGACGATACTCCATGATACAGGAACCCAAAAACAGAATAGGTAGCTATTCTATTTCCAACAATGTGATTTTAAGACAAAACTGATCAAAAAAGACAAAGAAGGTCACTCCCTACTTATTAAAGAAAAACTCCAAGAAGAAGAGATAACAAACATAAATATTTGTGCAAAAAACACTGGTTCACCCAACTAAATAAAACAAATATTAACAGATATGAAAAATTAAAGAAACACTATTATAGTGGGGGACCTCAATACTCCACTCTCACAATCAGATAGATGAACCAGACAAAAAAAATCAACAAAGAAGTATCAGAATTAAAACAAATTTGTGAATAAATGGACTTAGTAGATGTCTGTTCCACTCCAAAACATCAGAATACACATTTTTCTCTGGTACACATGGGATGTTCTCCAAAATAGGCACAAAACATGCTTAAGTAATTGTAGAGGAATTGAAATCTTCCCATGCATATTGTCTGACCATAGCAGAATGAAACTGGAAATCAATGGCCGAAGAAATCACAAAAACTAGATAAACACATGGAAACTAAACAATGCACTTTGAACAACCAATGGGTCGCAGAAGAAATTAAACAGTATATATAGTTAAATGATAATGCCAATACAACACACTGGGAACTTATTAGACAGAACAAAAGCAGTCCTACAAGGGAAACTTATAGTGATGAATTCTCACACCAGGAAAACAGAAAGAGCTCAAATACAAAACAACATTTAGCCACAAATGTCTAAAACAAGAGAATTCGCCCTTCCCATGATTTGGCAGAAGCCATGCTGGGCCTGGAAGGAGTATCACAAGAAGCCTATTCACCCTTCTCATGAGTTGCACAAACCATGTGGGGCCCAGGAAGAGAAACAAGCCAATTCTCCCTTCCCATGAGACAGCAGAAGCCATGGTGGGCTTGGAAGGAGTATAGCAAGAAGCCAATTTGTCTTTCCCATGAGCCACACAAAACATGTGGGGCCCAGGAAGACACACAAACCAACTTGCCCTTCTCATGACTCAGCAGAAGTCATGCTCGTCGTGGGAGGAGTAACGAGAAGTCAGTTCACCCTTCCACAAACCAGTTGGCACAAGGGCTGAGAGACAAGAACACCAACCCACCCGCTCCCCATAAGCAACCAGCTGATTCAGAGGATAGGCTGAGTTGATAGCAACTGAGGTACAGCTTTTGATCTTCTGCTTTGATTGGTATTATTCTGCTCTGTTTTATTTGATTTCACTGTGTCTGATGGTATGGGAAGCAATTTTGAGGATGGTGGGAGTCATTGTAGTAGCCATTGTTGATTTCCTATTATCCTGTTTTAGAGCCCTGTATCACTTTCACTGTTTGGTTTTGATTGGCTTTATTCCATTTTATTTTGTTAAGTTTTATTCTCTTTAAAATAAAACAAAAAGACCAACTCACTTGAGATCACTTCTGTCTCTCGCTCTCAGATAGAAGCTTTCTTTTTCTCAATAAATATATTCTGCACTTAACCTCCATTGTTCATTCTTTGATTTTAGAGACTACAACTCATACCAGACATCTACGGTGTTGGGAGTTCCTTTCCCCTATATCAGTTGGAGGCATCCCACCAAGATCATTGGATGGAGACTTAAAGCTGTACACCTACCCAAGATGAAAATGCCTAGTGTCTACCAAGGGCCTTTAGACAGACCCTCTGTAGGGGATCTCTGACTACTGATCAACTACAACTCCCTTCAGCCTGAAGAAGCCAGATCAGTCATTGCCTATTTCTCCTTCATGGCAATTTGAGGTACTTATTCAGAAGGGAGAGTGCTATTGGCAGCTGAGTTAGATAGAAATATTATAGGCAGTTAGACAGGGAACCCAGTACAGAAGACCAGGTATCATGCAACCTTGGAGGAGACAGACACCTCTGCCGTGGGTCAGATCTGAAGGCAAAATGAAAAACAAATGCAAACACACCCTAGGTATAAACATCAGGGGTTGGTATTCTAAATAGGTACAGATCACCTTGAGGAAGCCAGAAGGAACCATTAACTAAAACCCTTACCAGCAAAGAACCTATTCCATATTCATGCCCACTTGCTATGTGATTCACTTTCCTATTAGATCCCAATTTAATCAATCTTTCCTGAGAAATTATACTCATAATCTTATTGTTGGACCACAGTTCTGCCCCCACCTCATACCCGCCTGCCTTGTGAGTTCCAATTTTTCCCTACATTGGACCCATCTCACCTCATGATTTCATTCTATAAATGTCCCTAGAAAAGACAGAGTCTTTGGCAACCCACTTGGGACCTCTTCTGACTCTCTCAGACAGAAGTTTTCTTTTTCTCCATAAATATACTCTGCTCTTAAAAACAAAATAAATAATAAATAAATACAAGCTGCTAGAAAAAGAACACATCAAATGTAAAGTTACTATGAGGGAGGAAATAGTAAAGTTAAGAGCAGAAATTAGTTCTATTGAGACTAAGAAACCAAAACAAAAAAAACAATGAATCAAAGAATTTGTTCTTTGAAAGATTAAACAAAATTGTTAAACCCTTAGCCAACCTCATCAAAACAAGAAAAGAAAAAACTCAAAATCAAATAATTTGGAATGAAAAGAAGGTAACAAGAATGCATCCTGTAGAAATTCAAAAGATCATCAATCCCTACTTTGAGAACCTGTACTCTAATAGAATAAAAACACAGACAAAATGGACAGATTCCCAGACACATGCCAATTTTCAAAACTGAATCAAGAAGATATAAAATTCTAAATAACCTGATATCAGTCAATTACTGAAAATTTAATTAAAACCTTACCACCAAAGAAAAGCCCATGTTGTGACACTCACTGCTGATTTTACAAGAAAGTTAGACAGTAACTAATGCTACTGATGTTGAAACTCTTGATAGAAATTGAAAGGGAAGCAATACTTCCAAAATAATTCCTGGGAGCAAGTATTACCCTGATTCCAAAACCAGAGGAAAACCCAACCAAAGAGAAAACTACAGGCCAGTCTCCCTAATGAACATAGATGAAGATATCCTCAGTAAGATACTGGTGAAAAGAATGAGGAAAATCATCAATATTATACACCCTGACCAAGTACGATTCATTCCAGGGATGCAGGAATGATTCAACCTACACAAATCGATAAATGTAAAACACCATACTAACAGAGCCAAATGCAAAGCTCACATGATCATCTGAATAGATGCAGAAAAAGGATTTGATAAAGTCCAACATGCATTCATGATATAAGCCCTACATAAAATTGGAATAGTGTTTACCTCAGTCTGATCAAAGTCATCTATGACAAACCAACAGCTAGCATTATATTGAATGCTCAAAAACTGACAACTTTCACTCTAAAATCAGAAACAAGACAAGAAGGTCCACTGTCACCATTCCTATTCAATATGGTTCTGGAAACATTAGCCAAAGCAATTAGGCAAGGGAAGCAAAAAAAAGGATTGAGAATAGAAAATGAAGAAGCTAAATTATTACTATTGGCAGATCACATGATATTCTACATAGAAGACCCCAAAAACTCTATCAAATGACTTGTCAATTTAATAAGTGAATTCAGCAGTGTAACTGGATACAAAATCAACACTCAAAACTCAATAGCTTTCCTGTACACAAGAAACAAACTTACAGAGAGAGAAATTAGGGAAACCACACCCTTTACAATAGCATTCAAAAAATTTAAATGCTTAGTAATCAACCTAAAAAAAGAAGTAGAAAGTCTATATATTGAAAATTACAGTACTCTGTAAAAGAAGAGAATATCAGAAAATGGAAAGATATTCCCTGCTCATGGATAGGAAGAACCAATATAGTGAAAATGACCCTACTCCCAAAACTGTTATACAGATTTAATTCAGTCCTGATCAAAGTACCTTTAGCATACCTCAAAGAACTAGAGAAAACATTCCCAAAATTTATATGGAAGCAGAAGAGACCTAGAATAACAAAAGCAATCCTGAGCAAGAGAGACAAGGCAGAAGGCAGCACAATCCCTGATCTGAAATTATACTACAAAGTTATTTTGCCAGCATGGCACTGGAAAAAACAGACCTGAGAATCAGCGGAACACATAGGAAATGCAGACACAACTCCAAGCAAGCTCAACCACCCTCTTTTCAACAAAGGAGCCAAACATGTTCACTGGAAGAAAGATAGCCTTTATAATAAATGGTGCTGGAAAAAATGACTTTCCACATAACAAAGACTATAGCTAGACCCATATCTATCACCACGCACTAAATTAAAGGCACAATGGATTAAAAATTTAATTGTTAAAATAGAAATTCTAAACTTACTAGAAGAAAAAACAGCAGGAATCTTGAAGGCATAAGTGTAGGCAGAAACTTCATGAACAAAACCCAGACCGCACAATATACTACCAAGAACCAACAGTTGGGATCTCACCTTATTGAAATATTTATGCATAAAAAAGAAATCACGAACAGAATGAAAAGACAAACCACATAGTGAGAAAAAAAATATAGTCAGTTGTCCCTCAAAGGACTTGGGTCTAGAACATATAAAGAACTGAAAAAATTGAGCCCCCAAAATTCAAAGCTCCACTCCAAAAATGGGCATCTGAAATGAATACACCCTTCTCAGATGAATAAATACAAACCACAAATCAATACATGAAAAAAAGTTCAACATCATTGATCATTCAAGAGATGCAAATTAAATCAACACTGAGATTCCACCTCACTCCAGCAAGAATGGCTGCCATCAAGAAATCAATAAAAAAAAAAAAAAGCTGGCAGGCCTGAAAGGGAAAAAGGAACCCTTCTCCACTGTTGGTGCAAGTGCAGGCTGGTGCAACCTCTGTGGAAATCAGTGTGGAGATTCCTTAAAAAACTAGGGTTAGTGACCCTATTCCACCCAGCTATTGTCCTTTTGGATATCTTCCCATAAGAATTAAAAACATCGCCGTGCATGGTGGCACCTGCCTTTAATCCCAGCACTTGACTGACTGAGGTAGGAGGAGAGTTGTGAATTTGAGACCAACTTGGGCTACAACGTGAGCAAGGTTGACCTGAACTAAATAGTGTGATCCTGTCTGGAAAAAAATAGGGCTAGGAGTTTGCCTCAGTGGCTTACACGCCTGCCAGGCAGGCGTGAGGTTGGGAGTTTGAGCCTCGGTACTGGAAAAAAAAATTTAAAACGTCATAATGCAGTGATATATGTTCACCTATGTTTATAGGAGCACAATTTATAATAGTTAAATCTTAAAAAAACAAACCAATGTACATCAACCAAGGAATGGATTAAAAAAAGGTGTGGTCTTTTTATACAATAAACTACTACTCAGTCATAAAGAATGATACATTTGAGACTTTTAGACATAAATAGTTTCAACTTTAGACCATACTCATAAATGAAATAAATCAGACCTACATGTAAACATCCTATTGTCTCACTAGCATGAGAAGCTGAAAGAGTAAATAATATCCAAAATGTACAATAGATAGTGGGAATTGGGAAGAAACTGTTCAAAAGGAAAGAAAAACTATGATGAAGGAAAGGAAAAAGGAAAAGCATACATATATATGATATATATACAAGATAGTTAAGGTAGTTATACTACTAGTTTCTCTTAGTTCACTGAAAAGAAAATTTGTGCTAATATTGACAATCAAGCAATAAGTGGATTAATAAATTGTGGTGTATATGTACAATGGTATATTATTTGGCCATAAAAAATGAAACCATGTTTTTTACAGAAAAATGGATGAAACTGAAGACCATCATGTTAAGTGAAAATATGCCAGTTTCAGAAAGACAAATATTGTATGTTTTCCCTAATGTATGGAATCTAAAACATGACATGAAAGTGGGAGGGAGACTATTATTTGATCACAGAGAAGAAATAAAGAGAAGCAAGAGAAAGTTGTAATGGAGACACTATTGTGAATGGGAAAACTTATTAAGTATGTCATTAAGTTACTATGATGCTGACATGAATTTACTGAGGAAGCGATGTGTCCAATACACTACATTATGTGAAAAATCAGGTTACAAAATACTATATAGGGACATGATAAATTGTTTTATTTTCAAAAATACATTAATGTAAAAATATGAAATCTTTGAGATGGTATTCACTAACTGTTTAATGGCTCTGAGAATGAGAGACAGAGCACATTTTTCTTTTTGTTTAAGAGTATTTTTGAAGTGTGCTATTATAAAACATTTTAAGCAGAGGGAACTAAAAATTGCTGTGTGTGAAGTGATCAGTATATTACTGAGCTTGATTGTAGCAATCATTCACAATGCATAGCTATCTCAAAAGATGATGGTGTAAAACTTAAGTATATTTGATTTTGTCAACTATATTCAATAAAAACATTTAAACTTTTTATGTCTTCCCAAGGAATTAAACTGATTATCCTTATGGAACGACTGTACATGTCCTTCACAACGCTTTTTTTTTTTTTTTTGGTGTTTTTTGCTGTTGTTGTTGTTGTTTATTTGTTTTGTTTTGTTTTTTTGTACCAGGAATAGAACTCACAACCTCGCGTCTGCCAGGTAGGCAGTTATGCAACTGAGCTAAATCCCCAGCCCTATTTTTGAGACAGGGTCTCACTATGCAGTTAAGGTTGACCTTAACTCACTTTGTAGCCCAGTCTGGTCTCGAACTCATAATGATCCTCCTGCCTCAGCCTCCCGAGGGCTGGGATTAAAGGTGTACAACACCACACCTGGGTAACAGTGCTACTTTCTTAAAATCAGTATTTTTTGCTACTTTTTCACCTACAGTGGTTTTCTGTTAATTACTATGCATAGTTCTACTTTCATTCTACTTTTAACTTTTTAAATATATTACACATAACACATATTTATGTTTTCCTTTTATCCCCACTCTCATTGTCTTGGACTTTTACTAAGGCTCTAGAATGCTAACATTTTATATAATTATTGACAGAATTGCATTTACATCTACTCTTACTCTATGCTCTTACTTTACTTGTATCAACTGTTCTATAAAGTTTGACAGGTTCATTGATTTGTTCATTTGTTCATTCATTTATTTGTTTTAAAGTGTATTTTTAGACTTATAGCAAATTCTTCAGTTTTTAAATGGCAATTTTAGGTTTATAGCAAACTGGAGAGGTAAATACAGAGATTTCCCTCAAACCTCTGACCTCACACATCTGCAACCTCTCTCATTACCAACATTCCACTCTAGTGCTACATTTGTGACAACTGACATTAATACAGTACAGTAATTCTACTTTTGGGAGTACATCCTGAAAATAGAACTGAAAGTGTGTGCATAGGTGCACACACACACACAGCATGCACACAGCATACACTGACATTTCAGTATAAAGATCCTGGTTTCAATATTGCTCAAAATTATTAGTTTGAATAATAACAAATTAGGAAGACTTAGCCATGGTATATCCACATAAGATAGTATTATATAAACAAAAGGCAAGATTTTTAGGAGCCCTAGTGAAGATGAGACTAAAAACATTAAGAAATTATTTGCATTTCCTCACTCTCCCAAAAGAAAGTCACTAAATATGAAGAAAATAACTTACGTTAGTAGGCTGGCAATGATTTACCAGAATAACCAGTACTTACTATAGGCTGCATGTGAATAAGCACCTATCCAGCCTTTTCGGACACCAACTAGAAACACATACAATAAGTTCAAAATAAAAGGACACATTAAAACAGTAAATCTATTTTGTTTGCTTATCTTCAGAAGACTGAGACAAGTACATAAATGATATTCCAAAGAGCGGCCCTCCCTTGCTGCACAGGACCCAGTTCTACCAGGTCCCGCGATTCAGTGCGACCCAAGAATCAGCACGACCCTCAGGGGAATGCCCGGCCAGCCTCGCAGGACACAGAGGTATGCAGCCCAGCCCACATCAGCCCAGGACCCCAGAGCTGCTCTCAGGGACTGACCAACATAGCTGCAGGGCCTTGGAGAGCTTGGGCTCCCCCCACCAGAGTGAAGAGCATGTGCGAGCTCCATACTTCAGTGGAGTGGCTTGTGCATGTGGCATCCCAGAGCTCGCAGACCTCCGCCCAGCCGGGGGCAAGGCCCCCGTACTGTAGGCCTGGGACTCGCCCAGGCTTGCCCTGACACAGCTGTTGCTCTGAACTTGCAGACAGACCCAGGGTCCAGGCAGCATCACACTCCAAGGTACATTCTGCCTAGCTCCCTGGGACTGGGAGGCCTTGACACCCACCCAGTTAATGCGGAGGCTCCACCCGCACACCCCGGGAGGCTGCCCTCCCTTGCTGCCTGCAGGGTCCAGCTCTACCAGGTCCCGCGATTCAGTGTGACCCACCACTTAGCGCAATCCTCAGGTGAACGCCTGGTCAGCCTCACACGACACAAAGCCACATAGGTTCTAGAAGAAAATGACAAAACGAAAGACCAAGAGGCAGTCTCAGTCCCCCAGCTCACAAAGAACAAACCTAAGAGACACTGAAAAGGAAGACAGTGGGAGTCACAAAAATGGACTTTCTGAAATGATAGAAAATGCAATAAAGAAACAGTTTGATGAAGCTATAGAGAAATTCAAATCAGAAATATTCTCTCTGCTAAAAAAAGAAATGAGAATCATTATTAAAGAAATATTGTGTGTATCTAAAGAAGAGCAAGATAAAAAATAGAAGAACTTAAGAAAACAATTGAAACTTTGAATGAACAATATAAGACACAAACAGAATGCATGAAACAGATGCAAAGGGAAATGCAGGAAAAGAAAAATTCCATGGAAAGTTTGAAAAACCGCTTAAATGAAGCTGAAGATAGAATCTCAGATCTTGAAGCCAGTATGGGAGATCATGGCCACAAAAGAAAAAATCTCTTAAAAATTGTAAGGAACCAAGAAACAACAATTCAACAGCTGCAAGACAATGCCAAGAGAAATAACTTAAGATTAATAGGCATAAATGAAAAAGCAGGGGTCAATACTAATGACCTGCGAAGACTATTCACAGAAATAATAGCAGAAAACTTTCCAAACATGGGAAGACAATCTGAAATACAGGTAACTGAGGCATACAGAACCCCAATTAACCACAACCAAAATAAATCCTCACCCAGACATATAATAATAAGGGTATCAGAAATACAGCACAAGAACAAAATACTAAAAGTTGTCACAGGAAAGAAACAGATCTCCTATGAAGGAAAGTCTATCAGAATCATGGCAGACTTCTCAACACAAACCTTTAAGTTAAGAAGAGCTTGGAGTGAAGTATTTCAAATCCTGAAACAAAACACCTTTCAACCCAGATTGATGTACCCTGCAAAACTATCCTTAAAAATTGATGGAGAAATAAGATACTTTCATGATGAAGAACAATGGAAGAAATTTATGGCCACCAAACCAACACTACAAAGAGTACTGAAAGACACTCTAGAAAGAGACAAAGTTAGCCACAATCTTAAGAACAACAACCAAAGGAAACCACTAAGCAGGGCAAGTAATTAAACAGAAAATGCAGAAAACCAACAACAGAAAGATATCATGACAGGGATGAGCCAGTACATGTCAGTTATATCAATCAATGTAAATGGTCTCAACTCACCAGTAAAAAGAAACAGACTAGCAGAATGGATTAAGAAACAAAATCCAACAATATGCTGTGTACAAGAAGCACATTTTACTCAAAAGGAAATTCACAGACTAAAAATCAAAGGTTGGAAAACAATACTCCATGCAACAGGAACCCAGAAAAAAGCAGGGGTAGCTATTTTGTTTGCAGACAATGCAAACTTCAAACCGAGAATGATCAAAAGAGATAAAGAAGGTCACTACATACTTGTGAGGGGAAAACTTCAAGAGGAAGAGATTATAATCATAAATATATATGCACTGAATATGGGAGCACCCAACTATGTAAGACACTTCTTAATAGACATGAAAAATCAAATAAACAATAATACAGTTATAACAGGGGATCTTAACACCTCACTGTCACAGAGAGACAGATCAACCAAACAAAAAATCAGCAACGAAATAGCAGAATTGAATCAAGCTTGTGAACAAATGGACCTAGTAGATGTATACCGAGTATTCCACCCATCAACATCAGAATACACATTCTTCTCAGCTGCACATGGGTCATTCTCTAAAATAGATCATATACTGAGCCACAAAACATGCTTAAGTAAATGCAAGCGAACTGAAACAATTCCATGCATATTATCTGAGCACAGCGCAGTAAAATTGGAAATGAATGACAAAAAAACCTACAATAACCCCATAAACACATGGAAATTAAATAATACCCTCCTAAATAACCAATGGGTCACAGAAGAAGTTAAAGAAGAAATTAAGCAATATCTACAATTGAATGAAAATGCAAATACAAATTACCGGAACCTGTGGGATACAATGAAAGCAGTCCTCAGAGGGAAATTTATAGCACTAAACTCTCATATCAGAAAAACGGAAAGAACACACATAAACAACCTGCTGCTGCACCTCAAACTTCTTGAAAAACAAGAGTAAGTCAATTCCAAAGTCCAAAGAAGGGAGGAATTTATTAAAATTAGAGCACAAATTAATGCAATTGAAACTAAGAAAACAATACAAAGAATTAATGAATCGAAGAGTTGGTTCTTTGAAAGAGTAAATAAAATTGAGAAACCCCTAGCCAACCTTATCAAAAAGAGGGAAAAAAAACTCAGATCCATGCAATAAGAAATGAAAAGGGTGAAATCACTACAGACCTGGAGGAAATACAGAACATCATCAACACCTACTTCGAAAACCTTTACTCACATAGATTTGATAACACAGAAGAAATGGACAGATTCCTAGAAACCTATGAATTACCAAAGCTGAATCAAGAAGACGTAAAGCTGCTGTATAACCCAATTTCAGCTAATGAAATTGAAAATGTAATTAAGACCCCACCAACAAAGAAAATCCCGGGTTCTGATGGATTCACTGCTGAATTCTACAAGAAATTTAGGGAAGACTTAATGCCAACACTCCTCAAACTCTTCAATGAAATCAAAAGGGAAGCAAGTCTCCCTAACTCAATCCTGGAAATAAGTATTACCCTAATACCAAAACCAGAGAAAGACCCAACCATAAAAGAAAATTACAGGCCAATCTCCCTAATGAATATAGATGCAAAAATCCTCAATAAAATACTGGCAAATAGAATACAGCAAGTTATCAGAAAGATTATACACCATGATCAAGTGGGATTCATCCCAGGAATGCACGGATGGTTCAACACACGAAAATCAATACATGTAACCCATCATATCAATAGGGCCAAGGACAAGAACCACACGATCATCTCAGTAGATACAGAAAAAGCTTTTGACAGAATCCAACACCCATTCATGATAAAAAAAACCCTACAGAAAATAGGAAGAGTCGGTCTCTACCTCAACCCGATAAAAGCCATATATCATAAACCAACAGCCAACATCTTACTAAATGGACAAAACTGAAAACATTCAACCTAAAATCAGGAACAAGACAAGGATTCCATTATCACCACTCCTATTCAATATAGTTTTGGAAATATTAGCCAGAGCAATTAGACAAGAGAAAGAAGTAAAGGGAATAAGGATAGGAAAGGAAGAAGTGAAATTATCATTATTTGCAGACGATATGATACTTTACATAGAAGACCCACAAAAATCCATTAGAAGACTTCTAGAGGTACTAACCAAATTCAGTAATGTAGCTGGATACAAGGTGAACACTCAAAAATCAATAGCATTCCTGTACACAAACAACAAAGTCACTGAGAGAGAAATAAGGGAAATCACACCCTTCACTATAACATCCAAAAAAATGAAATACTTAGCAATCAATCTAACAAAGGAAGTTAAGGTTCTATACAGTGAAAATGACATTACTCTAAAGAAGGAAATCGAAGATTTCGGAAAATGGAAAGATATTCCCTGTTCATGGATAGGAAGAACAAATATCATGAAAATGGCCATTCTCCCAAAACCATTATACAGATTTAATGCAATCCCAATCAAAAAACCACTTACCTACCTCACAGAGTTAGAGAAAGAATTCCTGAAATTCACCTGGAACCAGAAAAAACCTAGAATAGCAAAGGCAATTCTGGGCAACAAAGGGAAGGCAGGAGGCATTACAATCCCTGATTTGAAACTATACTGCAAAGCTACTGTAATAAAATCAGCATGGTACTGGAATCAAAACAGACCTGAAAATCAATGGAATAGATTAGAAGATACAGTCACAACTACAAACACACTTAGCCACCTCATCTTTGACAAAGAGGCCAAACATGTACATTGGAAGAAAGACAGCCTCTTTAACAAATAGTGCTGGAAAAACTGGCTTTCTATATGCCATAAACTAAAACTAGATCCATGCCTATCACCATGCACTAAAATAAAGTCAAAATGGATCAAAGATCTGAATATAAAAACAGAGAC
Organism: Dasyprocta punctata; assembly: GCA_004363535.1. Classification (NCBI taxonomy): domain Eukaryota; kingdom Metazoa; phylum Chordata; class Mammalia; order Rodentia; family Dasyproctidae; genus Dasyprocta; species Dasyprocta punctata. Next base: position 30 of record RJWM01043536.1, on the reverse strand, counting down.
ACTAAACTTACTAGAAGACAGAGTAGGTAA
>RJWM01043535.1:0-13777 GCA_004363535.1 Dasyprocta punctata | reverse complement strand
AATGCAATCTGCTTTTGTAATGACGCTTACTGTGACGCTTACTTTGTGGTTTTATGTTTTAAAAACCCTGCCTACCCGACCCTCGGGGTCCTCGGCCGTGATTTGCTTGGGGACCCCACGCGCGTGGAACAATAAAATCCTGCCTTTCGGGAGACCTGCGTTCCTCGGAGTCTTTTCTCGCGACGCGACCTTACATTGTTAGTCTAACTTATAGCTTTGAGTAAATCCTCTGAAGACATCTATGTACTTATCAGTGCCATCTGAAAATTTTCCTAGTTCTAGCTTAATTTGTTTTAAGTCATTGAGAGAAAGAGACCTATGAATGGAAATAGTCTCATAAGGATTATAATTATACCTGGAGCATAAATAAGAATTGTCTCTTAATATAAAGAAAGTTTTAATATAAAGCAGTTCTAACCATTTTTTCTTTCTTACAGTATGCCACTAGTTGTAAAATAGTATCATAATTAATACTTTCCTTTGTATTTCATTTTGACTCTAGTGGGTAGGTAGGCCACACACACATGCAGAGAAATATCAAACAGCTCTTTTTCAACATGGAAGGGTCAGACATCTTCCAGTGCTTAAGAATGCATTCCAAAGGAGTAAGGGGCTTTGGCATTGAGTTGCCCATGTCTGTAACATAAAACCAACATGTAAGGCTATGAAACCTTTTTTGTACCGAGAATCGAACTCAGGAAACTCTGCTGAACTATTGAGCTACAAACTATGCAAAAAGGAGATAAAAGGCATCCCTTGTATTCCTATTTGATAAGAACCTCGGGGCTTGCTTTGGGTAAACTTTGCTCCAAGGCAGGTGAATGCCATCTGGAGAACTGAAGATCAATTCAACCAGCCTATCCACCCTCCAACTGGTGCACAATTTAATCTTCTCTGGTAACTAAGGTGCCCCTCGGGTTGACCCAGTTCCAGAGCAGGTGGATGCCACTGGAGAGTGAAAGATAAATTTGGCCAGCCTATCCACCCTTGCATTGGCGTGCAATCTTATCTTTCCCCATAGCTCATGAACTTTGAACTTTCTTTAACAGGAATGTTTAAAGATGGAAGCACAATTTAGTAATAAACTACTGCTTTTGTTTATTAAAAGAGAGCACATGTAAAAAGGCAAGTTGTTAATTAGAGGTTTTTCTGGCAGTATTGTGAAGGAGATCACCTCTGAAGATAGATAAGGTAGCAAATGACCTGAGGAATTCCAGCCCTGGGCCCTAGGGCAAAGAAGCCTCCAAGACAGTTGTATTACCCATTTAATCACCTGGGCAATCTTTCCTAGCTGCATGACATGGCTACGCTTTAGTTAAATTTTTGTATCCTTGAAGCTCACAAGTTAAACTTACTATTATCTAGCAATCACATTTTATGTTAGCAAAAGGCATGTCAGTTTTTTAGGTACACAGAAAAGGCTGTTTATTCTTAATTAACATATGTAAGGCACAAATGTAACTCTTTTCCTTACTAGCTGCTGTGGAATGTAAACAATTGTAAACTACCTCAGTTTAATCTCTGAAGGGAGGAGTAGTCTAAGTAATCTAAAAATCCTCTGAAAGGTTTGGTGAGAGTTTCTAGTCTACTAGCAAAGAAACAAGGACCATATAGATAAGAGGAGATTTTCTGTGGTCATGAGACAATGCCCACTGAGGAACTTTTGGATGTCCACCAGACAGCTGCCCTGGCCAGGAACCCTCAGTTCTCAGTTTCTATTAGCTCAGATAACCAGAGGTCAGTCTCCAGAAAGGAATCCAGCTGTCTGTCTGGTCAACATTCCATTGACTCCATTGGCCACTGGCTTCAATGGGGACTCACCAAACAGATGCTGGGGAAATCTGTCCTCTGCTTTGAAGATTGGCAGCTACTATCTAAAAGGGATTAATTAGCTGGCAGAGTAACCACCATTTGTTAAGATTCTATAAGGGATAGTTAAAAGCCTGAGCAAGATTGTTACCTAGTGCTCCATAAATTTACAACAAAGGTTTTAAAGTCCACAACTTGAAAGGTTGGAAAACCTCCTTAATCTAAAATGTTTAGGTCCCATCAGTGTGCTGCTTTGGGGAATAGCTCCTTCCAGTGTTACACCCGGGAGGCAGTTCTTCCCACTGTGTCTCAGGTTCAACCTCCACAGGAGATTGTGGCCCAGAACACGAAGCCGGGACATGGCTTTTATGTGTGTTCTCCTGGACGGGCACAATTCCGATGTCTCATCTGACCCAGAGACGGGGTATGTGTCCTTTATCTAAGATGACTTCACTGTCTTTGGCATTAGCAAATGCTCATTTTCTATGGGCTTAACTTAGGGGGAAAATGTTGGGATAGTCTAGAGTTCTTTCTGATCTTACATGCCTCTATAAGGAAAGCACATAGTGGGGAAATGAGTAGAAGTAAAGCCAAAGAAAGGAAATTGAAGTAGAACAGGCCTGACATTTCCTCTAGAGTGTAGAGGAGGATTAGAGCCAGTCTGTCTCAGTGAAACCTGTCCTCTAAGTCTTGAGAAGGGCCACCAGCCTAGCACCATTTAAATGGTGGAAGGAGTCCCGGTTTTTATTGTAGGCATGTATATTTTCAAAGTCTGAGCTAGATTTCATTTAAGAAGACCCATTTTACAGAAGCTTATATTAAAGTCTGCTAAGTATGTTCTAATATTTTGTCTAGCATTGTCTAAATGTAGTCAATCAAGGAGTACCAGTAAATTTAGCACCTAACTTAAATGCAACATGTACAAGAACAAAATAATAAAATATCCCCTTAAAGAAATATCATAACCTTATAATTTTCCCATGTTTTAACTTAGGTATACCATTACTTTAACAAAACTATATAAGAGACAAAGCAATTAAACACAATGGGTAAAAACAAATCACAAGAAACTATTCCAAGTAATTATAAGCAACGGACAAAGACAAAGCAAAATTTGAAGCATAAAAATTTGTTACCTAAATGAGTCCCACTCCAGAGTCTATGAAATAAAAGCAAATTCTTACCTCTGTCCCAAGGATCTTGGTGAAAGACCTCCAAATGATATAGGGGAATGATCTCAGACCTCCAAATGATATAGGGGAATGAAACTCCCAACCTACTATATGTCAGGCACGAGTTCATATTCTCTAAAATCAAAGAATGAATTTCAGGACCAACGGAGTGTAAGAACAGAATATATTTATTGAGAGAAAGAAAGTTTCTGTCTCAGGGACAGAAGGGTCCCGAGTGGGTTGCCAAAGACTGTCATTTCTAGGGACTTTTATAGAGTAAAACCATGAGGTTAGATGGGTCCAAGGTGGGGGGGGGGGATGGGAACCTGCAAGGTGAGCCTAAGGTGGGACTTGACTATGGTTAACCAATAAGATTAATTGCTCAGGTAAAATTGATTAAATCAAGGACAAATGGGGAGGCGAGTCACGTAGTAAGTGGGGATGCTTAACAGCAGTGACTCTTCCTGTAGGGGGTTGTGATGCTGACTCCTGACTTCCTCAGGGTGATAGAGAACTATTTAGAAAATCAATCCTTAGGATATGGGTTCATTTGTTCTGCCTTTTGTCTTGATATCTGGCCTGCAGCAAGAGGGGTGTGTCTCTTTCAAGGCCACAAGACATCTGGTCCTCTGTGCCGGTTTCCTTGAGGGCCTAGCCCTGTCTGATTGCCTATAATATTTCTACTCATTTGCCTGTAACAGGACTACAGAGATCAGTGCCACCATCAAGGACATAAAGAGCCAGGAGTGGTGGTGACTGGTTGTATTTCTCCAACCCACCTACTGAGTAACCCAGGACATTGCTGGTTTTGAGTGAGGTCTGAGGTAGGTCCAGGCTGCCATCAGGTTTGTCTGACACTGGAGCTGTGTAATCTTGCAGATCCAGTGGTACCTGAGTTGTCAGTGGCAGGTAAGGGTTCTCTTTGACGCCTCTAGCAGGCCCCCATTGGTGAGCCACAGTGGAAGCCCTTAGAATTTTGGAGCTAAGCTTCACCATATTTTGCAGAAGACTGTCCACCTTTTGAGAAACAGCTCCTGACCTGCTGCTGGGCCTTCGTGGAAAGCGAACACTTGATCATGGGACACCAGTACACCATGCAACTTGAGCTGGCCATCGTGAACTGGGTGTTATCTGACCCACTGTCTGTCTTACTTCTTTTGTTCCTGGGATGAAATGATCAATACCTAAGACTTAAAGGAAGGTTTATTTTGGCTCACAGTTCAGTTCATAATTGACTGGCTGGGAGGCAGTACATCATGACAGAAAAGCATTTCAGAGAAAAGCTGCTCATGGCATGGTGGGCAGAAGGCAAAGAGATCAAGGGAGGAGCAGGAAGGTATGTATCCTTCCAGGTCACAACCCCAGTGACCCACCTCTTCCAACTAGATCCCACCTATTAACAGCAAATCAACTATACTGTGTGCATCATACAATCACCTTTGAGTCAGAGGACTTTGTGGGGACAACTAGATAGAAACCATAGCAACTGCAGAGACACAGCATTGGATGAGCTCGGCAGCGGTCTGGATGGAAGTGGTGGACATGTGGTCAGGACTGGGCAGGCACAGGAGAGTTACAGGAGGATGCAGCACAAATACCTATGCTACGCTTCCTACGCTTGCTATGCAGCCTTCTATTCCCCAGCATTTATCTGTGGCATCATAGGTTGTACACTATTGATATTGCTGAAAGAAACTCCCAGCCTACCAGATGTTCAGTATGAGTTCATGCTGTCTAATATTGAAGAATAAAGTTTAGGAACAATGGAGGTTAAGAGCAGAATATATTTATTGAAAGAAAGAAAGCCTCTGTGGGAGAGAGACAGAAGGGGTCCCGGGTGGCATGCCAAAGACTGTCTTTTCTAGGGAATTTTATAAAGCAAAAAACCACGAGGTGAGGTGGGTCCAAGGTGGGGGAAAATGGGACCTCACAAGGCAGGTGGGCATGAGGTGGGACAGAACTAAGATCAACCAATAAGATTATGAGTGTAATTGCTCAGGAAATATCAATTAAATCAGGGTCACATTGCAAGCAGGCATGAATACAGAATAGGGTCTTTGCTGGTAAGGGATTGGGTTAATAGCTCTTTCTGGCTTTTTGTTGTGTTTTGTTTTGTTTTTCCTCTAATACAGAAAGGCTAGATGTACATGTATAGAATTATTCATGCCTAGAATTTTTCCTAAAGAGTTTACAAGAATCGATTTTATTATGTGTGATATGAACTGCTATTTTGAAGAAAATGAGACATTGTAGTAGCCATTGCTGATTTCCTATCATCTTGTTTTGAAGTCCTATTATGCTTTCATTCTTTGTTTTAATTGACTCTAGCCTGTTTTCTATTATTTGATTTCAGTATGTGTGAAGGTATGGACAGCTATTTTAAAGACAACAAGAGACATTACAGTAGCCATTGTTGATTTCCTATTGTCTGGTTTTGAAGGCCTGCAGTGCTTTCATTCTTTTGTTTTGATTGGTTTTACACTATTATGTTTTGCTCAGATTTATTGTGTGCTAGGGTTTAGACAACTATTTCGAAGAAAACAAGAGACATTATGGTAGCCAATGTTGATTTCCTGTTGTCTTGTTTTGAAGTCCTGTGCTGTTTGCATTGTTCTGTTCTTGAATATCAATCCCTGATGTTTATACTTAGGGTGTGGTTGTGTTTGTTTTGCCTTTTGTTTTGAGATCTGGCCCGCAGTAGGAGTGTCAGTGTCTCCTCCAAGGTTGTAATATATCTGGTCTTCTGCACTGGCTCCTTTGAGGGCCCAGCCCTGTCTGGCTGCCTGTAATATTTCTAACTCACTCAGCTGCCTATAACACTACAATCAACTGACAGAAGAAGAAAAGCATAGGGCCTGGTTGACAGATGCTTCACCATGTTACCAGGCACCACCTGAAAGTGGGCAGCTGCAGCACCGCAACCTTTCTGCAGGACATCCCTGAAGGACAGGTTGAAGGGAAGTCTTCACAGCCATCGGAACTTTGGGTGGTGCATCTCGATGTACATTTCACTTGGAAGGAAAAATTGGCCCAATGTACACTTGAATACTAATTCATAGGATGTAGCAACAATTTGGCTAGATAGTCAGGGACTTGGATGGAACATAGAAAACTGGTGCCAAAGACATTTGGGGAGGAGGTATGTAGGTAGATCTCTTTATATGGTTGAAGCATGTGAGGGTATTGTGCCTCATGTAAATGCTCACCAAAAGGTGAACTCAGAAGAAGATGACTTTAATAATCAAGTGGACAGGATGACCAGTTCCATGGGTGGCAGTCAACCTCTTTCCTCAGGCACCTCAGACATTGCCCAGTGGGTTAATGAACAAAGTGGCCATGGTGGCAGTGATGAAGATTGCCCATGGGCTCAGCAATATGGGTCTCCACTCTCCAAGACAGACCTGACCACAGTCATGCTGAATGCTTGATCTACCAGCAGCAGCAATAGACACTGAGTCCCAAATATGGCACCACTCCCTGTGGTGATCAGCCTATAATCTGCTGGCTGGTTGATTATATTGGAGTACTGCCATGATGGAAAGGGTAGTGTTTTGTCCTTATGGGAATAGACACTTATTCTGAGTATGAATTTGCCTTTCCAGCATGTAATGTTTCTGCCAGAACTACCCCCTGTGGGGGTCACAGAATGCCTTATCCACCATCATAGTATTCTACACAGCATTGCTTCTGACTAAGGATGTATTTCACAGTCAAAGAAATGCAGCAATGGGCTCATGTTCAGGTTATTCACTGTTCTTATCATGTTCCCCACCCTCCAGAAGCAGCTGCATTGATCAATTGGAGAATGACCCTCAAAAAATGTAATTACAGCACAAACTAGGTGTTAACAGCTTGCAGGACTGGGACAAGATTCTTCAGATCGATATATATGCTCTAAATCAGCATCTAATATGCGATACTGTTTCTCCCATAGCCAGGATTCAAGGATACAGGAAGCAAGAGGTGAAAATTATAATGGCACAACTCACCATTATCCCCAATGACCCACTAGCAAAATTTTTGCTTCCTGTTCCCAGAACCCTATCCTATGCTACCCTATAAGTCTTAGTTCCGTAAAGGGGAAGATTTTTACCTGGAGAAACAATAGTCATTGCATTGAACTGAAAGCTAATCCAACCCCCTTGGTCATTTTGGGTTTGTTGCCTCTGAGTCAACAAGCTCAGAGGAAAAAAAAAAAAGACATACAGTGTGGGCAGGGGTTTTTGATCTGAACTACCAAGAGAACATTAGACTATTACTCATGATGAAAGCAAGGAATAGTATGTTTGGAGTACAGGATATTCCTTAGGGCATTTGATAGTATTACCATGCCCTGCTATTAATTTCAATGGGAGATTACAACAATACAATTCAGGTAGGCAGGATGACAAATGCCCCAGCACCTTCTGAAATGAAGATACGAGTTTGAAAAGAGATCTGGGCCAACTGCTCAAGCTTGGCACCTAGGCAATTGGTTCCTTTGGAATTTATTTCACAGTGATCATCTACTCAGACATTCAGGGCCTGCTGCAGCCATGATACAAGGAGCCTCAGTTGCTTTTCCTACTGGCAGCAGACTCTGACATCAATCATGTGGTGCCAGTTTTATAGGCATACAGAATACAAAAACTGTGGGGGTCATGGAGGTTTCTACCTAGATTTCAGAAGAAGGTCTGGGAGACCAACCAGTGTGCCTATGAAAAGGCAGTGCATGAAGCTGTGAGAGAGACCCCAAAAGTGCAAGGAAAACCCCAGAAAGTTGAAGCTGACAAAACATTAAAGGTCTGCTAAGAAAAACACAGAAAATGAGAAGATCCAGGCTGAATGAGGCCATGTGAGCTACAACCAGCAAGACCATAGGGGTTGGACTGCCTAAGCTCTTTTCATCTCAACATGACCTACCTGGGTGATGGACATAGAGCTGTAAGATTTCATGTGTTCCCTGTTGGGGTTTGTCTTAGTTACTTTTCACTCGTTGCTGAGACAAAATACCTGATGCCCAAAATTAGGAAAGGAAAGGTTTATTCTTACAGTTTCTCGGGAGTTTCAGTCCACACTTAGTTGGCTCCAAGTCAGTATGGCATGGCGGGGCAGCCAGTCATGGCAGCCGCAAGCAACAAGGTGCGCTGGCCAGTGAGAGAGAGTGGGTGGAAGTGTGGAAGCACAAGAGGAAGACCCGCCTTCCCTTACACTGTATCTCAGCTCCACCCCTGGGCGGGTGCAGCGCTCACATTATCCAGTCTTGGTGCTACACAATAAATCGATGACAAGCAAGTGCCGGACTTAGCCCCATGAAAAGTATATGAGGGCTTGGGGGGACGTAGCATACCCAGTACAGGGTCCATTCGTGCTTTTGTCTCTTTCCTTTCTAAAATCCTATTTCTCTCTTTTGGAATAAGAATGTTTAAGGCACTGTGTGTTGGAAGTATCTACTTTTCTTTTTGATTTTTATAGAAGTTCACAGCTAAGATTTTGCCTTGAGTCTCAGAGGATATATTTGACTTGCTCTTTTCAGCAATGCTGGAACTGTTAAGCTCTAGCAACTCTTGGTGAAGAACTAAATACATTTTTCATAACGAGGTGGACTTGACTCCTTTGGGGGGCCAGGGCAGCATGTTATATATTAGGTCTAAACTACCCCCAAAGTCTTTTGTGTTTGGAAGATGACTGGGTCACGGGGCTGCTGCACTCATCAGTGGATTCACTCATTGGTTGCAGAGGTGGGGTCTAGTTAGAGGAGAGTCACTGTGAGCATGACCTGGAAGGGTGAGTTCTTGTCCCCTCCTCCTCCCTTCTCTCTCTGCTTCCTGGCTGCCATGAGGGAAGCAGTGTTCCTCCCTCATGCCCTTCCAGCCTGCCATTTCTGTCCTTGAGACAGCCAACCGTGTGCTGGAAACCATGAGCTGAAATCAACCTCTCCCCCTTTAAGTTTCATGTGTCAGGTATTTTGTCCCAGTGACAGGATAGCAGATTAATACATGCACTTATTATTTATGTAAATAATATTTCTCAGAATTTACATCCATGAAAAACGAAAAGAAGATACATAAATTTTTATACCTGGATATTCTAGCTAGATATAAATTTGAAAGGAAGCAAACCCTAGAGCACCATAGTGTCTTTGGTAGATGCTATGATAAGCTACAGGACTAGTCTCAATTCTTTCTTCCTTCTTCCCTGTTATAGGTTTATAGCTAGATGTCCCCCCAAGCCTCATGCACCCATACTGTAGGTGGGGACTTAGGGAGGTGACTGGATCATGTATGTATGATTGGCATCAGTGGATGCGTCCCCCAGTGGGTTCATAGCTGGGCTTCCCTTGGGAGGCAAAGCCCGGTGGGAGGAGCTGGGTCACTGAGAGCATGGCCTGGAAGGGTCTATCTCCGTCCTCCTCCCTGAAGAGCAGAGCTCATCCCTGTCAAAAGACTGAGCCCAGTCCCAGGAGAAAGGCACCCATTCTTCCCTTTTAAAGACCCACTCCACCTCCCAACACTGCCCCACTGCCATCAACCTTAACATGGGGAGGTTGGTGGGAGTTTGGAGTGAAGGCAGATCTTGAGGCAAAGCATTTTAAGAAGAAGAATGTAGATCTGAGCTATTGTGGGAGACTGAGAAGGGTAGACTAGCAGGCAGCCTGAGACCCAGGGTACTGGATGAAGCCAGGCTGCCCAGTGGCATCCAGCGCTCTCAGCCAGCGAGCTGGGGAACTGATGGGCACGGCGGCCTGCGCAAGCGTCCTTGTGAATGTCCCCTTGAAATGTGGGCCTTCACTGACCCCGCAGTAAAAATGCTAGCTACAGACCCTCTTAATAGTAGAAATCTAGTTTGTTTTCAATGTTTTCCATTATAATTAGTGCAGTGCAGGATATCCTTAAAAATCAGTCTCTTAACGCATTTTTATTATTTCGTAGCTTAATTCCTAGAAGTGAAACTACTACACCAAAAGATATGAGAAATTTAATACTGCTGACTTCAGCTTCTCTGTATGCTTCACTACAGGTGAAGCTTTACTGAACAATGAGAGTTATTGTTTGTGAAAGCTATCGGGTCCTGTGATTGAAAACTATGTTATATCACGATGCATTCTGTAGAATTAGTCACTTTTGATAGTAATAGTTTTTCTAAAAAATAATTCAGAGACAGAACCACTCTGGATTGAAGTATGGTCATCAAAATATTTTGCAAATTATCTTTTTGTTTTTTCCTTAAGCTAGAAAACTAGCTGCACATGGTGATTATATTAATGCAGTGAAAGAAAGTTACAGGTCCTGAATTCGAGTCCCCTTTCCTCCCCGCCATTCCTCAAAGACCTGGAACATGATTAACTACTTGGCTATTCGATCTGACCGTGGTCTGAACAGGTGCACACCTGTGTCTCTTTGGAACAGAGCTGATCACTGGATTTCAGTTTCTGTTTCTCAGTAACAACATCACTTTGATCATTTCTTTTCTTGTTTCAAAAGCTACACTTTTAAAATAATGTAACTTAGTTTCGATTTAAGTGCAGTCAGTTTTGAAATGATGGTTGTACTTTGCCCAGTAATTGGCAGGGCGACATGAAAACTTAAAAGTGAAAACTTCCTCAGGCTCTGCATGGCAGCGGCCCCTCCTCCTCCAGGCAGATGAATGAGGGATTAGGTAGAGGGGGCCTCCCATGGGCCACAGTCCAGTTTCCGGTCCATAAGTAAGGGAAGGCGAGATCAAGGGCGGGGGGAGGCGCGAAGCAAGCCTGGGTCCATCTGTCCTACCGGCCCCCTTCCTTAGGATAAAAGGCCCCAGGACTCCTGGACACAGAGGGAGCTGCTTGTGTCCCTATGAAACTCTTTTGTCTCCTTTGAGCTAGCTTCAAGGAAAGCCTCTCTGCCTTTCAGCGAACAGAAGGCCCCCGGGGTTGGCGAGCGAGTGCCAAGCATACAGACCACCGTGGCCGGCGACACTCCTGCAGCAGTTAAAAGTCTACTCCATGTCACTGCAGTTGCACTCTGGTGTGCTCTTATCAGTCAGGGTTTACTAGAGAAACAGCTATAGCACAAGATACAGAACTGTGTAAGAAATAACAAGATTAGCTTACGAGGGTCAGCCACAAAGCTGAATAAAGGGAGTGTGCAGTGGGTGTCTGCACACTGGAGGGTGAAGGGTCCAGCCCAAGAACTGGAGCTCACTGCAGTGTCCTGTGTAAGTCCTACCAGGAGGCCGATGGGTCTACGACAAAGGCTGAAGAGTCTCAGGCAGAAGCCAAACAATCTGTGCCAGAAGCCAGGAGAGGACAACCAAGCTGAAAACGAAGACTGGAGCTCCTCCAAAGAAACAGCAATCCGTCCCTTGTCATTTCCCTTTTATTGTATGTAGACTGCTCCCCTGGGGTGGGGGTAGCACTCACACCATCTGCCTGCCCTCCTCTTGCACAGGATGAGGATATTTACAAACTAGGGACCCTGGCCCCCTGCTGAATCACTTAAAGTTCTGACCTTTTCAAATTGACCCAGTGAACAACATCCTAGAACAGTTAACTGCTTATTCTCTACACTCCAAGATGTAGAGCTGCTGAATCACTTAAGCTTCTAGACTTCTCAAGTTGACACAATGTATAAACCATGACACCTACCCAGACTCCCACTGTCTTCCTGGTTAATGTGCCACACCTGCCTCTGGGTCCTGCCTTCTTTGGTTGCATAATGGCTTACAAATGGGAATGTGACTTACATGAAGATACGTGTAAAAGAGATAGTATGCAAGACACCCGTGTCCAAAGTCAGCAGGGCATTTTCACATCTCAAGGCCGACTCTTAGAAAGAGTCCTGTCAGAGCAGCACAAGGCTCAGCTTCCGGTGGGTGGAGAAAGATGAGCAGGACGTTGGAGTTTAAAGCTGTCGTTGGCCGAAATCTTGTAGCTAACCCTTTCCTCCTAATTCCTTCTTTATCAAACCTTTGTCTACTGGTTCGACTGCCCAGCTAGCTAGAATCACAGCTTGATTTGTTTAATGCTTCCATTTCTTTTTTGAAAGTTTATAGAATGACATTTAGCTTTAATTATAAAAAACACTTAAGGTGTCAAAACTTGGAAAGGGCTGATATGTCATTTGAGTGCATCTTAGCCCAGAACACTGTGTGGTACGGAGGATAAGAACTGAACTTTGAGATATGGATCACCAGGGTTCCACTCATAACTTTTTCAGTACCACTGGAATCTACCCCACGGCCTTACACATCTAGACAAGTGCCCTACCACCAAGCTACATCTCCAACCCTGTATCCAGTGGAGTTCAGTTATAAGGGTTCTGCATGTCTCTGGGCCTCAGTTTCCTTTTCTGTAAAATAGATTCTAGCAAGCAAATAAGCACTACTGAACTGCATATGAGCATGATTAAGTCACGGATAAACTAACCTCTCAACTTTCTTTTTAATGCTAAAACCTTATGTATCTCACTTTCAGCTGTTAGCAGGCCCTATGTTCTTATGATGCTGCTTGCTCAGGAGGAAGCTAACACTGGCATCTCACAGGTTGGATTAAGCAAGTCTCCACGTAAGATCTTACCAGTGTCTCTTGGATCTTTTGCACAATGTCTGAGTGCACCAAAAAAGGAGGGGGTAAACACAGCCAAGTGGTAGTGAGTCTCACCTGACTAGATAGGAACAGGCAAAGGAAAGACAGGTGGGCGAAGGGGAGGCGAGTTAGCAAGTGAGAGAAGGGGCTCTGATCGCAGGGGGCTGCGTTAAGCTCCAGGGATGCGATGTGAATTATTTGTAAAGTGTTAACTAACACTCTCTACTGAGAAATAATTGATTTACTGTAGAGGGTCTATAATTTAGATACCATTTGACGATCTTCAGATACTGTCATTTAAAAAAATGTTTCCAAAGGAAGCCATTGCAATGGCAAGACAGGATTCACTTCTTAATGCTTGAGAGCGATGCGGGTCACCCGGTTAATCGCTGAGGCTCCTGCAGAGCAAAACCCAGCTATGGCGGTCAGTTCTGGGTGCTCTGCGTGGTGCCGTGTTTCCCTTCTTACTCTTTTTTTGGTTTTGTTTTGTTGTTTTTTTTGAGACAGTGTCTCACTATGCAGTTCAGGCTGGGCTTGAACTCATTTTGTAGCCCAGGCTGGTCTTGAACTTGCAACAATCCTCCTGCCTCAGCCTCCCCAGTGCTAGGATTACAGCCCTGTGCCTGTGGGGGAGATGACCATTCCAAAGCATCACAGATGGATGCCCAGGTTATCCTTCAGTGAGTCCATATGGAACCTGCCAAACTTGTGTACAGGGCTTTTGCACATGCTATTCCCCTGCCTGGCAAACTCCTCTCCCACGGCCCGGGCGCGTGTGTCCGGGCCTGTGCAGGATACAGTACCTGCAAGCCTGCACTCGGGGATCAGTTCCCACAGCAGGCTCTGCAGATGTCCTACTTGGACGTGTTGTGTTCAGTGCTGTCTGATAGTTTAATTACTTAATTATTCATGCATGAGGGTTGATTATCTCTGTCCTCCCACTAGATGTTTCCAGGAGAGCACAAAACTTGTTTCGTTCACTGCAGTGACAGAAAGAGGTCAGGTAAGTCAGCCAGTGCTTTATTCCAGAGACATTGATGAAACCTCACTCTCTGAGGAACCCTGCGACTAATACCAGGGGCGCTAGTGACCGGAGACCCTTCCTGCGCCTGGAGCTCACGTCTGGAAGGAGCCCAAGCCGCTGCTGTAGGATGGGTGACTCTGACTCTGAGTAACCCACACTGTGGGAGTAGTAAGCTCCAGGTGCTGAAGGCAATCGAAAAACACAAATTATGAGATAATGACAGGGTTT
>RJWM01043534.1:0-13761 GCA_004363535.1 Dasyprocta punctata | reverse complement strand
ACCCTGTCTGTGTGGCATTACACACTGGCGCTCCACCCTCGGGTCCCACAGCTCTCTCTGATGGGAAGCACCTTGTCCCGCCAGCTCCCTCAGGTGGGTGACAGAGACTGCCCACTAGCAACAACACACCACATCTGCTCATTACATACAAAGAGGACGTTTATGAGTGGCCACTGAGGTATGAGATCTTATGGCTCACTCAGTCCCTCACACGGGTCTGGTCGCAGCCAATAGCAAGCACTGCCGAAGGGCCCAGGACCTGGTCTGGACTGGACCTTTCCCTGGCCCCCTCTGAAGCCGAGTACACAGACCCGCCAAGTCGATCTACAATGCTGCCCAATCACTATGGGCAGGGCCAGGGTCGTCCCTACTTCCCACCAGCAAACCAGCCGCCTCCATCCCCAATTCTCAGTAATAGAAGTGTCACTGAATAATATAAAATATAATGTATGTGGTCCACGCAAGGGAGATGACTCAATCAATAAAACTGCACGCTGAAATAGAATACAGTTAAGAAATCTAATCTAGAAACTGGACCAGAGGGTGAGGAGTCAAAAGTGAAAAGTAAAATATGAAAAAACAACTGGGGATGGCAGTGCACACCTATAATCTCAGCTACCTGGGAGGCTGAGGCAGGAAGAATGCAAGCTTGAAGCCAGTCCTGACAATTTAGCAAGACACTGTCTCAAGTTTTAAAAGAGCTGGGTATTCCCTGAGTTCAATCTCTAGTACAACAAAAGCAAACAAAACAAAAAACACTTCGAAAGGTGCTGACGACCCTTTCACAGTGCTTCCACACCAGAAATCACAACTTACGAGCAGGTATAAACTTTCCTGATGCCCTTGTGCTTGATCCTATTGTGGCGGCACAGGCTGTGGGAGGAGCTGAAGGACTTGTCACACTGGCGGCATGGATGCTTCTTCATTTGCTGTCAAGACAGAGGAGAGGGGCACTTAAAACCACGGCACTTTAAGAACTCTCAGATTCTATAATTTAATCACCACTTAGGAACACACTAACAAAGGCAGAAGATCCTTTTTAAAAAATGTAGTTAAAGTGGGGGCAGCTCTGGGGGAACCATGAGGGGGCCAACTTCAGGAGAGTGAGAGAAAAAAATTACACTCTCTCTAGACACTTATGTTTTAATACAAATGTCCAAGTATGTTTAATAGAAAACATCAGTGCAAGGTACTCTTTTCTGCAAAAAGAGTAAGTGCTATTTTTTTAAAAAGATAATGTATGAAAACATATTACATTTAGCAAATAAAGTCATTACTTATTTGTTGTCAACAGAAAGAACATGTCCCCTTACCCAATGTTAAATTATGCATGTCATATTAAATTAAATTCCTGGATAATTTCAAACATTTTAAAGCTTTATCTATCAATGATTAATATCATTATATAATGGAAGAGTTTCCTAGAAGTCCTTTTTCTAGAACTCTTAACACCATTTGGTTACAGAGAAACAGAATTTTGATGCTACTTTAAGGAAGCTGTCAGTATGTAGCTAGTAGGTAAGAAAGCCCACATGTTTGCATAACCCTAAATTTTTTTTGCATTTAAAACTTTCCCACTTGGCTAAGAGATAATTACATTAATTACATGTATTTCTGTGTAAAACTTACAAAGTAAATTAGCAACTTAACTTTAAGGCAAACCTGAGCATGATATGCAGTCTGGAATAAACAATGTCCTATCACAAGAAAATTAAATCATAAGAGCTGCCATTCATGAATGCAACGAAACTGGCCCAACTCTCATTAAAAACAAGGCTGAAGTGGTAATCCGTCCTCATGTGCAATAACATCACTATTCTTGGCAGTAAGATATGTAATCAACTGTAAGTGATAAATAATTTTTAAACTTTTTATATTACCTCAAAAATATGTTTTTAAATTGTTAAGCAAACCTATTTAAGGGGTGAAAGTTTGGCTCTAGAGAACCAGAGGTTGGGTGGTACCTGTCTACTGTTCAGATCATGTGACCCAGGGACAGCTACTCAACCTATCCGCAGCAGCCCCCCAACTGTGAGGTGGGGCTACAACACTGCCTTCCGCAAGGGGTGCTGCAGGAAGACAGGAAACAAAGTAAAGAGATGTACAAAAGTGACTAGAAAAGTTATATGTTCAAGTTTCATTTAGAGTGGGAAACTGTCTTTTTAAAAAGGCAAGCCAGCCCAATAGTTATATGAAAGAATCCAAAGGGAGGAATTATTCTTCTCTATGTTAAAAATAAAAACTGCACCAAAGCTTTTTCTGTTTTTCTAAGGATAAAATCCTGCTTCTGAGACACGCTGCCCCTGCTCCCAAAGGTATTCCTTCATAAAAATGTTTCATCACACCAGAGTCCTTCAGTAATCTTTGGTCTATTTATGTAGCCAAAAAATGAGTAAGAGGCAACAAGTCTTTAGTTCTGAATAAAACCCAAAGAATAGAATCATTAACAATAGCTCAATAGTAACATTTAAAAATCAAATGCTAATCCCTTTTTAATTTTGTGTATATTAAATCAACGACATTAATAGAGTCAAGACACAAGTTAACTTCCTAAAAGGAAGAGAATTTTGGTAAATAACTGTAATGGATGCAAGAGATGTAAATGTATCTTTCTAGCGGTGTAACAGGGTGAGAGGCAAGGCCTTAGGGGAAGGGAAACTGGACTCCCTAAGGTGAAGGTTTCTATTGTGTAGATACATGAATACCTAAGCACAATGCTAAAGGAGGAAAGCCTCCGCGGACAGTGGAGGAGAGCACAGCAGAGTCTGACCACACAGAGCGGACATGAGGCACCTTTTCTTCCTCATCTTTACAAAAACAGGCAGAAATGAGCTGTGCACTCCCCAACCAGCAGAGCTTCCGTTTAGTGACCAAAACTGAGAGGACCTGAGGGGTAAACACTGATTTCTAGATCAAGCTTGCCAGGCTCTCCTTACGAACAACACAAACAATGGGGTGTTCAGAAACTGAACCCAGAGGCTGGGGCACATTAGGCAGGTGCTCTACCACAGTTTCTTCTCTGTTAAAATTTAAATACTAATGTATTCAAGGTGCTTTAATTTATTTTCATAATTTTTGTCTTCAATGTTATAAATTCATAACTGCTACTCAATGACAGAAAACAATTCTTTTTTGTTGTTCTGTTTTGAGACAGGGTCTCGCCTATGTGGTACAGGCTGGCCCTGGACTTGCTCATGTAGCCCAGCCTGGCTTTGAATTGTCAGCGACCCTCTTGCCTCAGCCTCCCAAGTGCTAGGATTAAAGGTTTGCGCCACCATGCTCTATTCAGAAAACAATTCTTAAAAGTCAAAAATAGAAAAACTGTGTGAATAAAGTATAAAGTCAATTGTTCTGTTTCCAAGATTTTTAAGGTCAATTGCTTCTACCTGGCTCCAATGTAGTGGAAGTACACTGAGGAAACCAGGGTTTGGAGTTGACTTTTTACAGTTAACTACACTTAGAAAAGGAACATGTTTTCTCACTCAGTTCTCAGTTGTTTTGTTCATTTAAAAATGGTAGACTCTAAAGAAACAACTAACGTATAAGCTGTCAAGGTCCAAAATTCACATAAAATTTTCACATACAATACCAAATAAAAAAACACATGGAATCTCTAAACATCCTACCTAATCCACCACCCTCCCCCTACCCCCGTGATGAGGTTGCAATCCTCCTGCCTCAGCCTCCAGAATGTCTGGGAGTACATATACTTTATAAGGTATAATCAAAAAACTGGTGGGTGCTGCCAAGTGCCATTCATAAACAGACAGGCAAGCTTGTGAAACCATCGTGATATGGCCTCTTCCACTTTATTCACCAGATCCGGGACTGTGTGACTTCTAGCTCCTCCCAAAGTGAAAATGACCATGAACGGTAAATATAAGCCATTCAGGACATCGAGGCAGCCATGGCAGCATAAGCAAGACACTCACAAAAGAAGACTTTCAGAACCGCTTCAGAAAGTGACAGCAATGATGGAATAAGTGTATTCAAAGTGAGGGGGAAGAGTACTCTAAGAGGGCATTAATGACAACGTGTCTTTTACTGTAATAAAATTTTAAAAGATTTTTTAAACTTTCAATGTTTTTCGATTATGCCACCGTTATGTGGCAATACAGCCACTTCATCTTTTTGTGTGAATCCTACCTCGTTTGCAAGAGGTATCTGCCTCACCCCACGCAGACAGCCTCCCTAATTAACTGTCAAACACCCAGCAATGGACACAAACCTACTGAAGGCACACAAGTGACTTAGGTCATGCCGACACATGCTTTTCAGCTCTGCTGTGACACTTTATGCAAAAGAAAAGACCAAACCAGTTCTGTAATTTAAACATATCTCAACAACAGTGCCTCAGCAGTTAACTCCGAAGCCTCTGAACTCTTCCACTTGGGAGTCTGTTCTGCCTCATACTCCTGGCCCCTGCCCACCCTTTACTGTTGGGGACAGGGACACTTTTCCAGTGTCCCAATAGATGCCTTGAAATCTCACGTAGTACCAAACCCTACCAAACATATACCATGCTTTTTCCTATATAGGTGACTACCTCGACTTACAATGGGGTTGTGTTCCAATAAACCCAACTTAAGTGGAAAATGCATTTAATGCCCCCATTAAACCCATGATAAAGTTGAAAACTACAAGTCAAACCAAGTTGGGTACTGTCTGCACATACATAATATAATAAAGTTTAACTCATAAATTAAGCACGGTAAGAGGTTAATAACAAAACACAATGGTTGTAACAATATACTGTAATAAAAGTTACCTGCTGGGGTATGTGTTTCTCAAAAGACCTCACTGTACTTCCGCTTTTCACCTAAACAAAGCACTTTAGGCATATCTGAACTGCCAGTTTCACTACTCTTGCACTTTGGAGCTACTGTTAGTAAAGTAAGATTTACCTGAACAGAAGCACTGAAAAGCCACAACCAAGCCAGCGGATAAATATGCAGAGAGGGCGCCCTGGACAGTGGGATGATCCAGTGCCGGGGTGACAACAGGACCGCACGTAACGCAATCACGTTACTCAGGATGGTGCAATCTAAAACTTGACTGTATGTGAAATCTTCTATTTTATATTTTCATACTGCAGTTGTCCATGGTGCAGAAAGTGAAGCTAGATGGGGGGGGAGCACTACTGTACTTACATAAAGAAACTTGAAGATATGGAAGAAACGCAGTGAGACAGGTGGTATGGGTAGGAATAAGGCTTCACTGTATTTTTTCATGTTTGAGTTTTTGAACTATGTGAATACAGCACATATCAAAAATTTTTTTTTGTATTTTGCCTCAAAAATTTAAAGTTAGGCCAGGCATGGCGACAAATGCTTATAATCTCAGCATTTGGGAGGCTGAGGCAAGAGGATCACTGCAAGTTTGAGGGCAGCCTGAGCCCCATAATGAGTCCAAGACCAGCCTAAACTACACAGCGAGACCCTGTCTCGGAACACTTCCCCCCAAATTAAAGCCAGGCTTATGGAGGTATAACTTACAAAATGCAGAACTGACCCTGTGTAAAGGACAGCCCTGCAAGCTTTGGCAAATGGATGCAGCTGAGTAACCAGTGACACTCAGGATATGTAACAGACACATCTTCCCTAAGAGTCCTGTGAGCCCCACATGGTCGAGCCCCTCTGCTTAAGTCGGCTCCTGGCAACCACAGCCTATTTTGTGTCCCTCTGGTGTTGCTTGTCCATCTGTTATACACATAAAACGGCACAGCAGAGCAGGCAGCTTTCTGTGTCTGCCTCCTTCGCCCAGTTCAATGGGCTGATAATCCAGTTTTTGGTCATTTGCACTGCCCACAAGTACCCCACTGTATGGATGTACCCCGTCTGCCGGCTAATGAATGTACGGGTTGTTTCCAGCTTTTAGAAATAATGAATGAGCCGGGCGTGGTGGTGCATGCCTTTAATCCCAGCACTCGGGAGGCTGAGGTAGGCGGAGCATTGGGAGTTCGAGGCCAGCTTGGGCTACAACGCGAGCGCAAGGCTGGCCTGAGATACATAGTGCGACCCTGCCTCAAAAAACCAGGGCTGGGAGTTTGGCTCAGTGGCTTAAGCGCCTGCCCTGGCAGGTGCGAGGTTGTGAGTTCAATCCCCAGTGCCGCAAAAAAAAAAAAAGAAAAAAAAAGAAATAATGAATGAAGTGACTAAACCCCTTCACACGCAGTGTTTTGGGTGGGCGTGTGACTCCACTTGTCTTGGACAGACACAGGAACAAGGTTACTGAGCCATATGGTAAGTTAAATAAGAAACTGGCAGGCGAGTCTGCATTTCCACTGGCTTCACTGCCCTGCACCCTTCTCAACATTTTGCCACGCTTTATTTTGGTCCTTCTAAGGGGCAGCTTGGTTTTATTTATGGTTTTAATTAGCTTTTGTCTAACGACTATGGTATTAAGATTGTTTAAAGTTTCCATTAACAGATAAAATATCTACCTACGCAGTGTACCACTGCCTTCACAGAAAAACCCTGACCACTAGGCATTTTGATTTCTATAAAAGGAATGTCTGGAGCATTTTTACGCTTCCATAAGCTCCTTGAGAACAGAAGCTATGAATTACTCTTGTATCCTTGCTCTACAGCATGGACAAAATACTCACTGAGTCTTTAAGAATAAATAAAGAGCCGGAGATTTAGCTCAGTGGCGTAAGCACCTGCCTGGCAGGTGCAAGGTTGTGAGTTCGATCCCCAGTACCAAAAAAATAAAAATAAAAAGAACAAATAAAGAGGGCCAGGAGTGGCGGTGCATGCCTGTAATCCCAGCATTTGGGAGGCTGAGGCAGAAGGACTGCCACAAGTTCAAAGCCAGACTGGGCTACCTAGTGAGTTCAAGGTCAACCTGAACTACATAGTGAGACCCTGGCTCAAAAATCAAATAAATAAATAAATAACTGAATATAACATTATTCATTAGACAAATATCAATAGTTTATATATAGTCTTCACAAAGTAAACTCAAGGTAAAAAACACAAAACTTAGAGCAAGCGAAGACAGGTCACATCGGCATGTTTAAACACCGATAAGAGACTGAAATAGGAGAGGAGACAGAATCGAGAGGCAGGAGGTGGGGAGGGCTCAGACAGAGGACAGCAGCTCTTCGCACTAGGCAGTTGCTGAGGCCCTGTCCCTAGACAGGTGCAAAGCTTACTAAGCCTATGGTGGGAGCAGGCAGAAGGGACCAGGAAATTGAGGGAATTCCAGCTTCAAAGTGAAACTGTATAGCACATCTAGATACAGCGGGCCTTCATTTTCTTTCTTATTTAATTATAAAAGTAATGTGTACCGCAAGATAAACATGAACGATGGCTTTCAATCTCATCACTTTACCCATTGTCAATTTCTAGTTACTATATATCTATTCCATTTCTTTTCTGAATATATATGTACATTTGTATTTGAGTCTCTTATCATAGATTTTAATTCAATTTTTTTCCACTCAAAAAGTGAACACATCTACATAGTTTAATATTTCTATGTTCTTCTTAATGAGTGCAGGGTATTTCACTCCATAAATGGGGTGTAATTTATCTTCTACTAATGATTTGGGTTGTTTCAATTTCTTTATAATTACAGATACAAATTTCTGTATTCTACCAATTATTTCTGAAATATTTATACCTAGTTTAGAAGCTGTGAAAACTTTCAAAACATTTTTATATTCTTTGCTTGTTTGCTAAGAGTCTCCAGCCAAGATCACTATTCTTCAACTTCATCTAAGTGACCAGTAAAAGGTATTTCATTTTTTTCATTGTCTAAGAATATTGAATACCTAGGAATGCTGAACACGCATCTGTGTATCCATTGCTTTGTGTTTCTTTAGTGCCTGATCACTTACTTTATGCAATTGTCTATTTCTACTAACTGGGAAAGACTTGGAGAGAAGAGGGTTAGAGAGAGAAGGAGTTATCAATAGTTACATTTTGGATATGCTAACTTTAAGGGGCTACTAGAGGTCTAAGTAAAATGCTAAGCAGGGGGAAAAGAAGACTGAACAGACTATAAGGATACGGACCATGGTGAGGGTTGGAGGGATGTCCTTGTCTGATGAGCACGAGGGTCTGACTGAGGGGTCACACGAGCCACACGTTGGATAGGGTCATTCTAACTGCCATGTATGGAAGCTGGGAAACCAGTGACAAAGTTACCTTGCAATAGTCTACGGGTAACATTATGTGCCCTCGTATTAGAACCTAGAGAAGGTGAAGCAAACCGGTGGATCTGGTAGGATTTGTAAAGATGCTGAATGTGGATGACAAAGGAGAGGGTAAAGGAGCTCAAGAATGACTCCAAATTCTTTTGGACTGGGCATCTGGTAGAAGGGTTGCCAGTTACTGAGAAGGACCTGGGGAGAAACAGGGTTAGGGATAGGAAGGAATTAAGAATTACACATCTTCCATATGCTAATTTTGAGAGCCCACTGGAGATCTAAGCAGAGATGCTGAACAAGTGGTCAGATTCAAGACTGGGACTCCAGACAGAAGTCCAGGTTAGAGATACAAACCCAGGAACGTGCGTAGACTGGATGGATGGAAAAGACTGAGCAGGGGTTACCAATGAGGCAGGAAGAGAACCAAGAGCAAACGGTATCCCAGAGGCCCAGAAACAGGCATTTCAAGAAGGACCCAGTGGGCAACTGCTTCAGACAGGCCACGTAACAGCCGAAACTCCTGGGTGTGGTGACATGGAAGTCACTGGAGACCTCCACAAGGTGGTACTAATGAAACAGGAAAAAGACCAGAGCCTCACTGGGAGGACAGAGGTGGGGGACAAGGGTAGAAAGGCACTTCAGGAAGACTGGCTGTCAAGAAGCCTGAGAACAAAACAACATAATAGTATAAGAGGTACAGCAGTATGCTTTATGATTTTGAGAATGACTGGGAAAAGCTGAAGATGCAGGAGAGAGGTCAAGTGTGGTTGTGACACATGGGAATGGTCAACAAAGGGGCTGCAGAAAAAGGGACAAAGGTCTCTCTGTCCATCCTGAGGCACTGACCTTCAGCTCCCCTTCGTGTATTACTAAATAAAAATAAAAAGTAAAACCATAGCAAATGGGCGGGGGGGAGACACAGAGTCACCCTTGGAATAAACAGGACAAAGTATATGAATTAAGACACTAGAGGGTTTCCTTATGTGTACCACCAAACCTAAACCTTCTGGTTTCCGTGACTACGCATGATCTAACGGAAATAGAGACTCATTCCTCCCTTCCCCACCTGACACGGCCTCCCCAGTTCCCGAGCCCCTTCCAACCCCATCCAGCCTTCAGCTGGCTCCCCTCTCGGCTCCTGGACCTCCCGGCCACCATGGTCCCCTCCTCCTGGCCACGTCCCACACAGCTGCCTGAGCAAACTGCCGGAATGTAATCTTAATGAGTCACTTCTCTGCTTAAAGCCCAGCTGGTTCTCTCCATAGCTTCAAGGAGTGGCATCCGTGGACTCGCCCTGTGCCTGATCCCAACCTTCCCCCACACAACACCTAGTACGTGATGCTCAACTAAGTATCAGCGGCCACAGACCGCATTGTGCGGTTTGTACCACATGCCCACTCTTCTGTCTGCTTGGCACATGGACAAATCCCTCTTGGGTATCTGACAAACACCCCTCTGAGCAGTCTTTCATCTGCTAATCCCCCCAAAAGTCACTCTCAATCTCTGCTTCCTTGTCTCCTAGATAGAATCCAATTCTTTTCTGCCATCTGTCACACTGAATTTTAACTTTCTCATACACGTCTTTCCTCCTCTGACCTCTGTGAAGGTCAGACTGCATTTTATTATTCACTCTAGTCACAGTATCTCAACAGCATCAAGCTGAGACTGGAATCCTAAGCAGTTCTCACTGAGCACTTAATTATATACCAACTTATGATTCTCCCAAGTCGCCGCAGTTCTTAAACTAGTTTTAGCTTTTATGTTTCTCTTTTTATCAAACTAAGCATCTGTAGGACATGATTTCATTTATACTATTCATAGCAAATGCTAGGCAATTTGGTAAATATTTGTTGAATAAGAAGAACAAACATGCTTAAAAGTTAACCATTCCCAGGGGATGAATGAATGGCCTGTTTTCAATTTCAGAAGCATATACACCTATCACATGCAAGTAACCAGGTAAAACAAAGTAAGGCAGCAAAGTAATAAAACAGGGGAAAGGCAGAAGAGAGGCTGAGCATCCCTAATCCAAAAATCAGCCATTAAAATCTATGTAAATATTCCAAAAAAGAAAAAAATCAAAATCTGAAAATGCACACCTCTGGCCCCACATATTTCAGATAAAGGATATTCAACACGTAGTACACACTGATAAACTTGAACTCTGTGTGTGTGTGTGTGTGTGTGTGTGTGTGTGTGTGGAGGGGGTTGGATGTTGGACACAGGTTTTCCTGTGTAGCTGAAGCTGCCCTTGAACTCACTATATTTAGCCCAGGCTAGCATCATACTTACAGTGATGCTCCTGCCTCAGCCTCCCAAGTGCTGTGATTATATGTGTGCACCACCATACTTGCCTTAAACAGGTTTTTTTTTAATCTGTAATACATCTTCTATAAAGTAAATCAGGTTTTCTACAAAATACAAATAGACTAATATAAACTAGACTTTAATAAAGTTGATTTTTTAAAAAACTCACTGGTGTGTAATCTTACTAGCATACTTATTAAGTAAAAGTTAAAATTTTCACTCAGACACTTGAAGCTTTTCATCAGGAAGGCAAAAACTACTACTCCATAGGAATTGAAGTTTTTCATTAAAAGCAACTCTAATCCTGCCATGCAGACACTACCATCAAAGCTTACTCTCAAGGATTTATCACTGAAATTAAATGGTGGTGAGTATGTTCAAGAAATATTATGGGGATCTGGTCCCTTTATAAGCAGCAGAAGAACAAAACTGGAACGGTGGGAATACGAGGGAACTGCATCATCACAGTAGAAGCCTAGGGACGAGTTTAAACAACGGCTCAGGAGAAAATCCAGATGCCCGCTCTGAATGGCCTGTTTCACCACGATGTAAAAATTGGGTCAAGTATATTTTTATGTTAAATTTTTCTTTAAGTACATTTTTGTAATAGTCAAAAATGTTTCTCATTTATTCCTATTAGATGTGGATATAACCAATATCGCCTGCAGAATGGGAAAGCTCTGGCTCCCATTATACAAATGTAACCACCAGCTATAATGGTTAAGTTACAGGAAATAAATCTGCTCGCCCAAGCCACTGGTGCTCTCTTTGCAGGTGATCTTAAACACACAAAAGTAGCCTTTCCCTGAAGTGTGGAGCACTGTAGGCCATAAACTCTAAAGTCCTCACTTAGGGAATTTAACTCTAGGGTACTGTTGAGATCTTGCAATTCCAATTTCACTGTATCCAAGAATAGACTGGGGAGTGTTCCGGTACACACAGCACAGGAAATTCAAACTGCCTACATGGGTATGTTTCAGGAAGTAAAAGTTTTGAGTACTAAAATTAATCAGACCATCCAGGATTCTACAAATTAGAACTGAGTGGTTCTGGGTAAATATCTAGGCACACAGTATGAGTTTGGACCACAGCTTAAGCTTTTTCTGTGCAGTACCAGAGGATAAACATGGGGCTTTGCAAGCTGCAAACTAGTCAATTCCACCTGTGCACTTTGCAACCAGGCAATAATATGTAAGTGAATGAGCAGGGATGTGCTTCAACAAACTATTTACCAAAACAGGTGCAGGCCTGTGAAATGTAGTTTGCCACTCCCTGATTTAGACCATTGTCTCACATTCAATAGAAAACAGGTCACAGTCATGCAGAACCAAATCTAGTTAATGAAGTAGACAACCTAGGTAAAACAAGTCATAAATTAAAAGGCAAGGGGAATGCTTGCGTTGATTTATGTAACACGGTCTGTACAGGCTGTAAGTACCAGCAATATAACAGTACTGTGCCTAGATCACCTAGGTGACAGCTTTGAAATGAGCTGTGTTCATAACAAGTATGTGCTTGTTGCTATGCTTGATTAAAACAAAACAAAACCAAGTCTCCCAACTTTCCGGTTAAAGACTGGATCTGGTTTGCTGGACATTGTGCAACTGAAAAATTTGAACGACCCAGTAATAAACACAATCACAAAGGCCAAAGCCAGAGCAGAGGAGAAAGAAACACATTGTTCCATAGTGTCCAAGCTGAGAGCAAGGCCAGACACTCCGAAGTAGAAAGAGGAAAGTGCTGAAAGGAAGGCTCATCTCCTGAGGAAGCTGCGGGAACCAGGGCAGTGAAAGTCACAATGCCTTCCCTGTGCGGCAAAGCTACCAGGAGGCCCGTACCTGCCTGGGCCGGCAGCGTCTTCCCCCATTGAGCAGTGGTCACGAGCAGCAGAGGCTGGAAATCCCCCCACAGACCCTCAACAGACCCCGTGTCTGTGCTGTCAGGGGAATCCTGGACCTCTATTCTGCTGCCGTCCACTTGACTACCTCTTCCCTCACCAGCACTCAGTAGGAGGCCCTCACACAACGCATCCTGCCTAACCATTCCGCTCCACTCCTCTGCAGTCGACATCCAAGGAAGAGAGGATGAGGCTGGGAATGTAGCTGCGTGGTACGGCACTAGCCCAGTATGTGCAAGGCCCAGGGTTCAATCCCCAACATCACAAAGAAAAAAAAAAAAAATAGGTAAGTAAAAAGAAAGACATGTGCCAGGGCCCTGAATCCTTAAACCTCTGCAGGGCCATGTGACTGCGAAGCCCGGCTTGGTTCAGCTTACTTCCCGCCTCCTGTCTCCAGGGATTGGTCCTATCTCTGAATCTCCTCGCTTCCAAAATGTTTCCTTACAGGGGATGACACAGTCTTGCTGTTATTCCCATCCTGAGTATCCAGTCTTCTAGGAGAGACCGATGGAAGGAATATATGAATTGTTTTTCTTCTAATGCATACAGTCTTTTCACCCTCTTTAATTAAAAAGCAGTCTCCATAGAAAAAGGTCACTGTGAAAGACAAATACTGCAGAATTTAAAAAATATCTGAAGACCTAAGTAGGATCTTTCTATAAAAAAAAAAAAACTAATATTTTCTTTAAAGATAATCAGTGTTTTTATCAGATAATCTGTAAAAAAAAAAACCTGTTAATAATGTTAAAAAATAAGCAAGCATATTTTAATGTCCAAAACATTAAACTTGATTAATGACCGATTATTTTCTATATGATTCAGTCTTCTACCATACAAGTTTTTCCAGCTGTCTAAATAAGCTGTTTTAATGAGGTAATGCTGGTAGTTACAATCAACTTTCAAACTGGATAGTGAAAGAAAAATAGGACCAGGGTCCAAGGGGCCCCCTCGGAATGTTCCCAGGAAGGCGTCATGCACCAGAGTGAGAATGAACGGCCAGACAACTACGCAGAGGCACCTCTGTGCTGCCCGCCTTGCTGCTGACGACAGCCGTTCAGGAACTACAGTACTTGGTTTGGAGGAGCTGAGCTGCTGTAGATTCCCTTTTCCTTCTGTGACCCACCTTCCAGCTCTGTCTTGCAGCAACATGCACACACCCCAGGCACTGATGTGGACTTGCTGAACCTAAAGAATCAGACAGACCTTTCCTCCATGCCTACAGCTCACCCTAAGCTGTGGCTCTTCTGCCAAACAACAAAAGGCTGTTGTGTTCCAAAACCTGGGGTGGCTGGCTACTTAAAGCCACACCCCTAGGCTTTGGCACAGGGCTAAATGCTATGAATAAAAAGTCCTGCAGCTCTCCCGGGTCTGAAGTTTTCCCACCCATAAACTAATCCATCAT
>RJWM01043533.1:0-13759 GCA_004363535.1 Dasyprocta punctata | reverse complement strand
TTACTTACAGTCTTTGAGCAGTTTCTTACCCTTACACAGTTTTCATTGTAGATTTTGGATCATATATACTGTTTCAGTTTCTTACACTAGGGAGACAGTATGTGCTCCCTACTTCATACTGACTGTGCTGCCTACCGTGCAGCTGGAAGGAGCCCACTCAGAGCTCCACAGTCCCGTGGGCCCTGTGCTGTTGAGCTGCTCGGTGCAGGTCTGAGGGTCTCGTGTCCTCCAAGTCCAAGGGTAGGAAAGGCAGGAAAATGTGAGGGCCAAGAAAATAAACCCGATTTCCCCTCTGTCCCTGTGCTCAGCCCTCAACCCAGTGAGTGACCTGCGAGTGGACACTCAGACCAACAGCTCCATCAGCCTGTGCTGGAATGGGACCGGGAGCTCGGACTCCCAGAACCTCACCTACTGGGTCCAGTGGACCGGAGACAACGGCACAAATGGCATCCTGAATACCACAGACACCTGTGCCATGGTGAAGGAACTGCAACCTGGGTCTTCATATTTGTTTTCTGTGTGGGTGGAAAAAGATGGAGTCAACAGCACTGAGAAGAGTCTCAATGCTTCTACAGGTGAGGGGAAGCGCTGTTTAATCTCATTTATTTTCTCTGTTTTCTTTCTTTCTTTCTTTCTTTTGTCCTTTCTTCCTTCCTTCCTTCCTTCCTTCCTTTTCCTTCCTTTCTGAGGTTTGGCATGGGTGCTTCAAGCAGACAGGAGAATATGGCAGCTTCTGTGAGTCACTGGAAAGTGAGTGGAACCCGCACATGTGAACTTCAATTTTCCATCAGTCACATGAAAATATAGAGAAGGAAGCAGGTGAAATCATCACTGTGAGATGTCTCATGTTGCCCTACAGCTGTAAAATGCTTGCATTCCAGCCTGTGATCCATGCAGGAGGACGGAGGAGGTCTGCACTGCTAATTCACACGCATTTCCCCGGCTTGGGCTGTTCTTTAGGCCCCTGATGCCCCTGGGGTGGGAGGAGCTCACTCAGAGCTCCACAGTCCCGTGGGCCCTGTGCTGTCCAGCTGCTCGGTGCAGGTCTGAGGGTCTCGTGTCCTCCTTCATCCAAGAGTAGGAAAGGCAGGAATATGTGAGGATCAAGAAAATAAACCCGATTTCCCCTCTTTCTCTGTGCTCAGCCCCCAACTCAGTGAGGGACCTGCGAGTGGACGCTCAGACCAACAGCTCCATCAGCCTGCGCTGGGATGGGCCCGAGGGCTCGGACTCCCAGGACCTCACCTACTGGGTCCACTGGACTGGAGACAATGGCACAAATGACATCCTGACTACCACAGACACCAATATCACTGTGGAGGAGCTGAGTGCTGGGTCTTCATATCTGTTTTATGTGTGGGTAGAAAAAGACGGAGTCAGAAGCACCAATGAGACCCTCTATGCTTCTACAGGTGAGGGGCGGCACTGTTTAATCTCATTTATTTTCTCTGTTTCTTTTCTTTCTTTTTTCTTTCTTTCTTTCTGTCTGCCTGTCTTTCTTCTTTCTTTCTTTCTTTCTTTCTTTCTTTCTTTCTGAGTTTTGGCATGGGGTGCTTGAAATAGTGTCTTGGTTACTCTTTACTCGTTGCTGAGACAAAACACCTGACACCCCAAATTAGGGAAGGAAAGGTTTATTTAGCTTACAGTTGTTGGAGGTTTCAGTCCACAATCAGCTGGCTCCAAGGCAGGGTGGCATGGCACAGGAACAACACTTCAAGGCAGCAGCCAGCAAAAGCAGCCAGAGTAAAAGGGGGCAAGAGCAAGCTTCTCCTCCCTTACATAGTACAGAGGACACCCCACCCCCAGGGTGGGTGTAGCATTCACAAACATCCTTTCCTTCCTTTGCACAGGATGAGAATGTTTACCAAGTAAGACCCCTGGCTCCCTGCTGAGTCTCTCAGCTAAACTTTTGACCTTCTCAAATTGTAACAATGACCAGGTAACTGTGCTCTATACCCCAGGATGTAGACCTGCTGAGTTACTTAATTAAGCTGCTAGACTTCTCAAGTTGACACAATGTATAAACCCATAGCAAACAGAGAGGAGAATATGGCAGCTTCTGTGAGTCATTGGAAAGTGAGTGGAAACCGCACATGTGAACTTCAATTTTCTATCAGTCACATGAAAATATAGGGAAGGAGGCAGGTGAAATCATCACTGTGAGATGTCTCATGTTGCCCTACAGCTGTAAAATGCTTGCATTCCAGCCTGTGATCCATGCAGGAGGACGGAGGAGGTCTGCACTGCTAATTCACACCCATTTCCCCGGCTTGGGCTGTTCTTTAGGCCCCTGGTGCCCCTGGGGTGGGAGGAGTTCACTCAGAGCTCCACAGTCCCGTGGGCCCTGTGCTGTCCAGCTGCTCGGTGCAGGTCTGAGGGTCTCGTGTCCTCCTTCATCCAAGAGTAGGAAAGGCAGGAAAATGTGAGGATCAAGAAAATAAACCCGATTTCCCCTCTGTCCCTGTGCTCAGCCCCCAACTCAGTGAGCAACCTGCGAGTGGACGCTCAGACCAACAGCTCCATCAGCCTGTGCTGGGAGGGGCCTGAGGGCTCGGACTCCCAGGACCTCACCTACTGGGTCCGCTGGACTGGAGACGGCAGCACAAATGACACCCTGACTACCACAGACACCTGTGCCACTGTGGAGGGACTGAGTCCTGGGTCTTCGTATGTGTTTTATGTGTGGGTGGAAAAAGACGGAGTCAACAGCACTGTGGAGACTCTCAATGCTACTACAGGTGAGGGGCGGCACTGTTCAATGTATTTTGTTTCCCTTCCTTCCTTCCTTCCTTCCTTTTCCTTCCTTCCTGAGGTTTGGCATGGAGTGTTTCAAACAGACAGGAGAATGTGGCAGCTTCTTCGAATCACTAGGAAGTGAGTGGAACTGGCACATGTGAATTCAATTTTCTATCAGTCACATGAAAATATAGGGAAGGAAGCAGGTGAAATCATCACTGTGAGATGTCTCATGTTGCCCTGCAGCTGTAAAATGCTTGCATTCCAGCCTGTGATCCATGCAGGGGGACGGAGGAGGTCTGCACTGCTAATTCACACGCATTTCCCCTGCTTGGGCTGTTCTTTAGGCCCCTGGTGCCCCTGGGGTGGGAGGAGCCCACTCAGAGCTCCACAGTCCCGTGGGCCCTGTGCTGTCCAGCTGCTCGGTGCAGGTCTGAGCGTCTCGTGTCCTCCAAGTCCAAGAGTAGGAAAGGCAGGAAAATGTGAGGACCAAGAAAATAAACCTGATTTCCCCTCTGTTTCTGTGCTCAGCCTCCAACTCAGTGGGGAACCTGCGAGTGGTCACTCAGACCAACAGCTCCATCAGCCTGTGCTGGGAGGGGCCCGAGGGCTCGGACTCCCGGGACCTCACCTACTGGGTCCAGTGGACCGGAGACAACGGCACAAATGACATCCTGAATACCACAGACACCTGTGCCACTGTGGAGGGACTGAGTCCTGGGTCTTCATATCTGTTTTATGTGTGGGTGGAAAAAGACGGAGTCAGCAGCACGGTGGCGACTCTTAATGCTGCCACAGGTGAGGGGGAGTGCTGTTTAATCTCATTTATTTTCTCTGTTTCTTTTCTTTTCTTTCTTCTTCCTTCCTTTCTGAGGTTTCACATGGGGTGTTTCAGAGAGGAGAATATGGCAGCTTCTGTGAGTCACTGGAAAGTGAGTGGAAACCGCACATGTGAATTCAATTTTCCATCAGTCACATGAAAATATAGAGCAGGAAGCAGGTGAAATCATCACTGTGAGATGTCTCATGATGCCCTACAGCTGTAAAATGCTTGCATTCCAGCCTGTGATCCATGCAGGAGGACGGAGGGGGTCTGCACTGCTAATTCACACCCATTTCCCCTGCTTGGGCTGTTCTTTAGGCCCCTGGTGCCCCTGGGGTGGGAGGAGCCCACTCAGAGCCCCACAGTCCCATGGGCCCTGTGCTGTCGAGCTGCTCGGTGCAGGTCTGAGCGTCTCGTGTCCTCCTTCATCCAAGAGTAGGAAAGGCAGGAAAATGTGAGGGCCAAGAAAATAAACCTGATTTCCCCTCTGTCCCTGTGCTCAGCCCCCAACCTAGTGAGGGACCTGCGAGTGGACGCTCAGACCAACAGCTCCATCAGCCTGCGCTGGGAGGGGCCGGAGGCCTCGGACTCCCAGGACCTCACCTACTGGGTCCAGTGGACCGGAGACAACGGCACAAATGACATCCTGACTACCACAGACACCTGTGCCACGGTGGAGGGACTGAGTCCTGGGTCTTCATATCTGTTTTCTGTGTGGGTGGAAAAACACAGAGTCAGCAGCATCATGGAGACTCTCAATGCTTCTACAGGTGAGGGGAAGCGCTGTTTAATCTCATTTTCTCTGTTTCTTTTCTTTTCTTTCTTCTTTCTTTCTTTCTGAGGTTTCACATGGGGTGCTTCAAACAGAGAGGAGAATATGGCAGCTTCTGTGAGTCACTGGAAAGTGAGTGGAACCTGCACATGTGAACTTCAATTTTCTGTCAGTCACATGAAAATATAGAGAAGGAAGCAGGTGAAATCATCACTGTGAGATGTCTCATGCTGCCCTACAGCTGTAAAATGCTTGCATTCCAGCCTGTGATCCATGCAGGAGGACGGAGGGGGTCTGCACTGCTAATTCACACGCATTTCCACGGCTTGGGCTGTTCTTTAGGCCCCTGGTGCCCCTGGGGTGGGAAGAGCCCACTCAGAGCTCCACAGTCCCGTGGGCCCTGTGCTGTCGAGCTGATTGGTGCAGGTCTGAGCGTCTCGTGTCCTCCAAGTCCAAGAGTAGGAAAGGCAGGAATATGTGAGGGCCAAGAAAATAAATCTGATTTCCCCTCTGTTTCTGTGCTCAGCTCCCAACCCAGTGAGGGACCTGCGAGTGGTCACTCAGACCAACAGCTCCATCAGCCTGTGCTGGGAGGGGCCCAAGGGCTCGAACTCCCGGGACCTCACCTACTGGGTCCAGTGGACTGTATACAGTGGCACAAATTACATGCTGAATACCACAGACTCCTGTGCCACTTTGGAGGGCCTGAATCCTGGGTCTTCATATCTGTTTTCTGTGTGGGTAGAAAAAGACAGAGTCAGCAGCATCATGGACCCTCTCATTGCTGCTACAGGGAGGGGCAGTGCTGTTTCAGCCTTTTCTGTAACAAAAGAAAGTAGTGTTTTATGGTTGGAAATGAATTAAAGGAGGGAACTAGGGTTATAGCTCAGCAGCACATCACTTGCCTGGCAAGCGCAGTGTCATGAATTTGATCCCTGGTACTCCCCCCCAAAAAAAAGTTAAAAGAAGAAAAGTTTGTTTGGCTCACAGGCTGTAGAGGTTTCCATCCATAGTCATCAGGTGGCTCCAAGGCAGGGTGGCATGGCAGAGGGGCATCGTGGAGGAGAAACAGTGTATGGCAGGCAGAAGGCAGGAAAGCAGTGAAGTAGCAAGCAGCATGCAACAAGCACCATCCCTCTTTTGTTTATATCTTACCCTTAGGGTGGGTAGCATCCACACCCAGAAAGGGCTTTCCCATTATCCCACTCCCAGAACTATGCCAAACCAATCAGTGGACTAATTTAGTAATCACACACCCTGATCCCAGTATCACACACTTCCTCTCAACATTGTACACTCTAGATCCAGCTACCTCTGAAAAGCCCCACCTGTGACCACTTGAAGCTTTAAGAAGCCATCTAGATACAATCCATAACAGATGGTCTGGGTCTAAGACTGTATTCCAGAATCATAATCACATCTCCTGGCACAAATGAGAGTGTCTGAGGCCTGGGTATGTCACTTGAGCATCTAGGGAATTATATATTACTGTTGATGGGATACTCTGGCCCTCCGACCCTTTTTCTACAACCATCTATGTCACATATTGAGGATGGAAGCTGTGATCATCAGCTAAATTATTTTGATGTGGACAGTTCCCTCTTTCTAGTGTTCTGTAATCTGATATACTAGCCATACGTGGCTAGTTAAATTCAAGGTAATTAAAGTTACATCAAGTCACAAACTGAGTTCCGTGGTTGATGTGGGCAGGAGAACTGTGGTAGGGTCCCCAGTGTCACCCTGTCTACCACTGGGTCACTCTGTACCCTGATGAGCAGAAAAAGAGCATTTCTGTCACTCCCAAAAGATGCCCTGGACCTCTTTTAAAATATATTTTATTAGTGCATGTTAATTTTTTAAAGTATCAGGATTCATTGTGGTATTTTGGAATATGATCCATTTTAAATTGATTTTTCTACAGGGCGAGAGATAGAGATCTAGTTTCAATCTTCTACCTATAGATATCCAGTCTTCCCAGCACAATTGGTTAAAGAGGCTGTCTTTTCTCCAATGTATGTTTTTGGGCTTCTTTGTCAAGAATCAGATGACTGTAGTTGCATGGCTTTGTTTCTGTGTCCCTGATGCTGTCACATTGGCCTGAATATCTATCTTTGTGCTAGGATCATGCCAGCTTTGTTGTGATGGCTTTGTGACATATTGTGAAATCCAGTATTGTGATACCTCCAGGATTACTTTGGCTGTTCTTGGTCTTTCATGCTTCCACATGAATTTTAAGATTGTTTTTTCTAGTTCTGTGAAGAATGTCATTGGTATTTTGTTGGGGATTGCATTGAATCTTAAGTTACTTTTGGTAGTATGGCCATTTTAACTATATTAATTACGCCAATTCATGAACATGGGAAGTCTTTTTGTATTCTAGTGTCTTCTTCAATTTCTTTTTTCAATGTTTTGTAATTTTTGATGCAGCACTCTTTCACCTACTGATTAGGTTGATTCTTAGGTATGTTTTTAAACTACTTTGAATTGAATTATTTTCCTGACTTGTTTCTCAGCTTATTCATTATTGCTGTATAAAAAACTCTTGATTTTTTTTTTTTTGAGACAGGGTATCGCTATGTAGTTCAGGTTGGCCTTGAGCTCATTGTGAAGCCCACGCTGGCCTCAAACTTGCAGCTGTCCTCTTGCTTCAGCCTCCTCAGTGCTGGGATTACAGGTGTGTGCCACCATGCCTGGAAGAACTATTGATTTTTAATGTTGATTTTGTGTCCTCACACTTTTCTGCATTAATCAAATCTAAAAATCTTTTTGTGGAGTCTATGAGTTTTCTACGTGCATGATATATCATCTGCAAATAAGAATAATGTATCCTATTTTTCTTTTTTATTTCTTTCTTTTGTCTAATTGCTCTGGCTAAAATTTCAAGCACTGTGTTGAATAAGAGTGGTGAGAATGGGCATCCTTGCCTTGTTCTTGATTTTAGGGAAAATACTTTTAGTTTTTCCCCATTCAGTATCATGTTAGCTGTAGGTTTGTGATATATGCCTTCATTATGTTGAGGTAAAATCCTTCTACACCTAGTTTCTTAGGGTTTTTATCATGAAAGAATACTGAATTGTATCAAATGCTTTCATTTGATTCTATGACTTTTTTTAAAATTTCCCCATTGATTTCTTCAATGATTTATTGGTCATTCAAAAGTGAATTTTTCAATCTCCATGTGTTTGTACAGTTTCTGAGGTTTCTCTTTATATTAATTTCTAGTTTCATCACATTATGATCTGAAAAGATGCAAGAAATTATTTCAATTGTTTGCATTTGTTAAAACTGATTTTTTGGGAAGTGGTACTGGGAATTGAACCCAGGACTTTGTATTTGCCAGGCAGGCACTGTGCCTCTGAGCTGTATCCCCAGCCCCAGGACCGACTCTATGGTTTAAAATATGATTTATTTTGTAGAAAGTTCCATGTGCTATTGAAAAGAATGTATATTCTGCAGTTGTTGAGTGGAATGTTCTGTAGCTGTCTGATATGTTCATTTGAATGATAATACAGTTTGACTTTGATGTCTGTTTGTTGATATTGGGGGGGTCTGGATGATATATCTGTTGGTGAAAGTGATGTATTAAATTCACCCACTACAATTGTATTGAGGTTTACCTGTCCCTTCATGTTTGTTTATAAAATCTGGTGCAGTGAAGTTCAGTGTGATATATTTACACTTATATCTCCTGGGTCAATTGTTCTCTTTGTCAGAATGTGCTGGCCTTTGTTTCCTCTGGCAAAGCTTAGGCTTGAGTCTGTTTTGTTGGACATGAGTATAGCTACTCCTACTTGCTTTTAGATTCTATTTGCATGGAATACTGTTTCCCTATCCTTTCACTTTCAATCACTGTACATGTCTTTATTGGCGATGTGTTTCTTGCAGCCAGCAAACAGTTGGGTCTTTTTTTATTTTTAAATCCACTCTGCCAGTCTGTATCTTTCAGTTGGAGAGTTAAGACAATTTACATGCAGAATTACTATAAAAAGTATGTATTAATTTCTGCCATTTTGTTTTTGTACTGTTTGGTCCTTTCCTAATTCTCATTTTCTTATCTACTCTGTCTTCTATATGTACTATCCCTTCATGTTTCTTCTTCGGTGTTGGTTTAGTGGTTCTGAGTTTCTTTAGTTTATGGTTATCTTGAAAGATCGGTATTTGTCATTTGATTTTGAAGGTAACTTTACTGGATATAGTAATCTAGGTTGGTAGTTATTTCCTTTCAGGTTGAAACTACATCATTCCAAAGCCTCTTGGCCTTTAGGGTTTCTGCTGAAAAATCTGCAGTTATTCTAAGGCCTTTGCCTTTATAATGATGTTTTTGCCATTTTTCTCTTGTTACTTTTAATATTCTTTCCTTGTTCTGTACTTTTGGCATTTTAACTATAAGAAAACAGGGGAAAGTTCTTTTCTAGTCATGCCTGTTTGAGGTTCTAAATGCTTCCTGTACCTGGATGTTCAAATCTTTCCTTAGATTTGGGAAAATTTCAGTTATTATTTTACTAAATAGATTTTCCATGCATTTCACCTGTACTTCAGTACCCTGTGCTATACCAAAAGTTCATGCTTGGTCTTTTGTGTCCTAGAGTTCATGACTATTTTGTCCATGATTTTTTTTATTACTATTTGAGGGTGATAGTTCATCACCCTTGTCTTTAATCCCTGAATTTCTGTCTCCTGCTTGATCCAGTCTATTGGTGAAGTTTTCCACTAGGTTTTTGATTTGACTTATTGAGTTGATTTCCAAGGTTTCTGTTTGATTCTTTTTCAGAATCTCCATCTCTGTCAAATTGCTCCTTCATAGCCTGTGTTGTCTTCTTGAATCCATTCAAATGTTTATTTGTATTCTCTGTGAAATCACTGATCATTTTAAAAGTCAGTCGTTTGAGTTCTTGTGTGGCATTTCGTCCATTTCAGTATCTTTGCATTCAGTTACCGATGAGTTATGGGGCTTGGAGGAATCATATTGCCTGCGTTTTGAATGTCTCATATTTCTCTGCTGTGATTTGTGCTTCTGTTGGGGTGGCTATCTCTTCTGCTTTTATGTGAGGGTCTTCTTAGTCACCCACCTTCCTCTGAGGCTTTTGATCCCCAGTACCACTCAGGGTAGCAAAAACAAACTGTAGTAACAGTGATGACACACAGAGAAACCAGATATTGAAATACAATAAAAACCAGTCGAAAGCAACAACTGTGTCCTTGTTAGTAAGAGAAAAGAAAGGGCAATAATAATATAAGCATAAACTAAAAGCCTGAAAATTAAGAAAGGGAAAAGCAATAATATTAAAGTAATAATAAAAGTGAAAGGGGTAGGGAAGGAAAAATGGAAGAAAAAAGCAAGAGTTTAAAAAAGAAAAGGAAGATGAGAAAGAGGCGGCACTAAGAGTGAGAACTAAAAACTCCAAATAAAAAACTAAGTAAAATTAGACAAAAGAGGAAGAAAGAACACATAGAAAGAGAGAAAATGAGTAAAAAGCCTTCCTTCACGCTGATCGTCCCTTCCCCTCACCTGTAACCCTGGAATCGCCAGCCAAGGAGTGCGGCGCCTGTGTGTCCCCGCCCGCGCCCTCCTGACAGGCCCCACCCTTCCCGTGGGCCAGGCCATCCATGGTGTGCTGTGGCCTCAGGGCTCTGTTCCCTCCGCACCCCTTGATCATTCGTTTATTTCCTTCTGTCCTCACCCCACCCCACCCCAGCCTCTGCACTCCTGAATTAACTGGGTGGCGGGGAGCTCATGAGGTGCCCGCTTGCTCTGGAGGGCCCTGCTTCCTGCTGCAGGATGGGGCGAACATCCAAGCAGAGGTGAGCCCTGAACGAACGGCAGAGACCGCTAGTTCTGTGCTGGGAGGGGTCACAGACTGCAGCAAGCAGGCGCCCAGGCTCATCCCGGCACGTTCAGACCCAGCGCTTCAGAGACCACACAGGCTGGCCTCAGCCGCGCGGTGCAGGGCGCCGTCTGCACCTGCCCTCTGCAGCCCGAGCGCCACCACGCTGCGCTCCCAGCGGCTCTGCGGCTAACTCTGACTTCCCAGGTCCGTCTGGGGTCAGGGAGGAGAGCCACCACCACCTGCCAGGGACTGCCTGCCTCACTAGCTGGGCCCCGGTCAGCAGCTGGTCCCACTGAGTCGCCTTTCCTCGGCCCACATGCAAGGGTTCCGGGTACTGGCAGACTCAGAATTGCTCCGGAGGCTAGCTTCACTGTGGGCACATGGGCCCTGGGCGTCTCTCAGGGCCTTCTTGGCCAAGCAGACTAAAGTGGGCAGCTGCTCTAGTGACACGGGGCATCTAGGAATGGGATGGGAGAGGCGAGAGAGAGGGCAGGCTCTGTGGGCCAGCGGGTGAATGGACTGCAAGTTATGCCATGCCTGAGCCTCGGAACTGCGTGGGCTGCGGGACTGCAGAGGCCGAGGGCTCCCACAGGCTACAGCTGGAGAGGATGCGTGTCCACTGGGAGAGAACAGAAAGGTGGTGGGTGAGGCCCGGGGGCCAGAGAGAGCTCAGACAGCCCTGGCCCCTGCCAAGCCTTGAGTTTCTAGGTTCTTTGTGGCTTCTCACCGGCCAGGGCCCCACATGGCCAGGCCACTCGGCTTTGCCGGCCGGAGGAGGCCCTCTGAGGACGTCCACCCTTACGCTCTGTCTTCCCTTCTCAGCTCCCAGCTCGGCCACCATCGCCTCCTGCGTCAGCACCTCGGGGGGCTATGGGCTCCTCCTGAACTGGCCCTGCCCCTCCGGGGGGTACGATGGCTTTGAGCTGGAGGTGGGCGAGCATCGGAGCTCCCAGGACAAATCTTTGTGTGGGAGCCACGTGACTCTGTCGGGCTTTGGGCCGGCGCAGTCCTACACAGCCATCGTGGTGACCCTCTGGAGCGGTCTGAGAGCCGAATCTGCCCCGGTGACCTGCTACACTGACAGTGCGGGTGAGCAGAGCGGGTGCGGGGAGCCCTGTGGGAGGGAGTCCCCGGGGGCCTTTGGGGGTCTGCTTGCCGTGAGACGGCTTCCTGAGACATAGTACAGAGGGCGTAGCACGCAGCACTTTACACGCGTGCCGTTCACAGGGATTAATTCAGCTCGGGAATCCACCCACGTCAGCGGTGCAACTCAGTGATGCTTAGGGTGTTGGTTACTTTTCTCTTGTTGCTGAGACAAAATACCCAGTGCCCAAGATGAAGGAAAGGTTTTTTTAGCTCGCAGTGTGTGGAGGTTTCAGTCCCTAATCAGCTGGCTCCAAGGCAGGGTGGCACATGGCAGAGGGCAACAGTTCATGGTGGCGGAAGACAGCAAAAGCAGCAAGAGTGAAAGGGGTAAGAGGGAGGAGCAAGCCGCTTTCCCTCCCTTATGTTGTACGCAGGCTCCCCACCCCAGGGCGGGTGCAGCACTCACACCCGTGATCCCAGCATTGGACCATGAATCAGTCACAAACCACAGAAGCCCAACCCCATGACTGCCCGAGGCTTTGGGGGGACACCCAGGCACAAACCATAACATTCAGTATATTCATAGTGTTGTACAGCCATCAGCACTATCAGTCTCAGAGCATTTCATTACTCCGGGAAGAAAACTCACTCCCTTTCACCATTACTCCTTAATTCGCCATTTTCAACCCCCCGCCCTGGACACCCCATAATTTCATGAATAAGTACTTCCTTATTTTTACTGCAGAGTAATATTCCATTGTATGGATATGCCACATTTTATTTATCCATTCATAGGCTAACAAATTAGTGGTGTCATTTCCACTTTGGGGCTGTTATGGATTAATCCTGATATGAACATTTGTGTACAAGTTTTTGTGTGAATGTATGTTTTTATTTTTATTTTTTGAGCATATACCCAAGAGTAGAATTGGTGGGTCATATGGTAACTGTCTGTTTGACCGAATGTGGCCATACCATTCATCAGTGGGGTACTTGAAGAGGTTTGGAGCTTGACTTTGGAAAGTTCTGACCATGTACCTTGGCTGTAGACCTCACTTTGCCCCGTTCATTCCTTCCCTGGAAGCAGAGCCTCTTGGAGCATCGGGTGTCCAGGGTGGAGGGACTGGGGGAGGCTGTGGCAAGGTTGAGTGGGTGCTTCCCCCTGCCCCTCGCCGGGCTCTGTAGCCTGGGAGCATTCTGTGTCTTGGGACCAGGTCCCGAGGGGACTGTCTTCTCGTCCAGTGGCGCAGGATGTGGCCAGGAGACAACGAGTCCCTGGCAGGCCTTGGGCGCTGCTGGGGTCCTTGAGCAGTGGCCTCCCTGAGCAGCCCGGGCCTCCGTGGCTGATGGAGACGGGCTGTGGGCTCCAGGCCACCCTGCGGCCAGGGACCAAGGACCCCTGTCCAGGCTGAGGCGGGCAGAGCGGCTTCAGTGCCCCCTCTGTCCTTTCAGTCAGGCCTGGGGACCTGCAGAGGGAAAGCGAGGAGGCAGGGCTTCATCCAGAGGGCCTCCTGTCCCCCTCGGCCTCAGCGTCCTCGCTGTACAGAGCTGGGAGGCTGGGCAGGGGTCGGGAGGCTGGGGCTGGGCTCTAAGGGCGCCCCGGATCCTCCCCAGGCATCATCGCCGGAGCGGTGGTGGGCGTCCTCCTGGTCCTCATCCTCGTGGGCCTGCTGGTTTTGTTCCTGAAGAAGAGGTGAGACTCCGTGTGTACGGGGCTGGCCGCCAGAGACCGCGGGCCTGCGGGGAAGCCTGCAGCCTGCGCCTCACCTGCCTGTCCCTCTGTCCCTCCCAGGAACCGGAAGTACCAGGAGCAGGAAACGCCCCAGGACCTGTCCTTCAGGTAAGCAGAGGCCTGGGAAACTTGTGGCCTCCTCGGGCAGTCTGCGTGTTTGCTGCTCTCTGGACAGAGCAGAGGCGGGGCCGGCTCAGCACCCGCTCGCCCCAGGCTGGGGCCTGGGGTCAATTCCTGCCTCGGCCTACCGGGCCTTCCGCTCATTCATTCATTCATTCATTCATTCATCAGCTATCAACTGAGCACTAAAGTCTGTCGGGCACTCTTCTAGGAGACAGTAAATTCAAGATGCTTCTTGCCTTTGTGTCGTTTATGTTCTACTGCAAGAAGACATTACTAGAGCACGTTTTTAATCCCTGCACTCAGGAGCCTGAGGCAGGAGGATTGTTGTGAGTTCGAGGCCAGCCTTGGCTACAAAGTGAGCTCAAGGCCAGCCTGAACTGATAGTGAGACCCTGTCTCAAAAAGGTAGGGCTGGAGCCGGGAGTGGTGGCGCACGCCTTTAATCCCAGCGCTCGGGAGGCTGAGGTAGGCGGAGCGTTGTGGGTTCGAGGCCGGCTTGGGCTACAACGCGAGCGCAAGGCCGGCCTGAGCTACATAGTGCGACCCTGCCTCAAAAAAACCAGGGCTGGGAGTTTGGCTCAGTGCCTTAAGCGCCTGCCCTGGCAGATGCAAGGCTGTGAGTTCAATCCCCGGTGCCGCAAAAAAAAAAAAAAAAAAAAA
>RJWM01043532.1:0-13714 GCA_004363535.1 Dasyprocta punctata | reverse complement strand
TATAATTACCAGGGATAATTATGCTTCAATATTCTGTGTCTCTGTCTCCTTTCCTTCC
Source organism: Dasyprocta punctata (assembly GCA_004363535.1). Classification (NCBI taxonomy): domain Eukaryota; kingdom Metazoa; phylum Chordata; class Mammalia; order Rodentia; family Dasyproctidae; genus Dasyprocta; species Dasyprocta punctata. The sequence goes on along the minus strand of RJWM01043532.1, from coordinate 13,656 downwards.
TCCCTCCCTCTCTTTTTTTCTTCAATTCTCCCTCTCCTTCCCTCCTTCTCTCTTCCCCCAGGTCCTCCAAAAACAAAGAGTTTTTAGCTGTGCACTTCGATCCTGGAATGAAGATTTAGGAGCTTTTCAAAACTTACCTTTCAGAGCCATTTGCAGACTGCCAAGGGAGAGAACCAGGCCTCACCAGGAGGTGATCCAGCCTGGAAACCAGCGCCACGTGCGGGCTGCTGCTGGAGTGGAACAGCCACACCCCAGCCTCTGTGAGTCAGTGCCTTTTGCGGACCGTCGGGGAGAAAACCGAGCCTCACCAGGAAGAGATCCCGGCAGACAAACCATACCGTTTTCATTATTTTGTTGGGTTGGGTTTTATTCTCTTCTGTTTTGTTTGATTATGTTACATCTGATGGCATGAGCAGCTATTTGAAAGATAGCAAGACATATTATGGTAGCCAGTTTGGATTTACTCTTATCTTGTTTTGAAGTCCTTTATTGCATTCATCGTTTTGTTTTTATTGTTTCTATTCTATTGTGTTCTGTTCAATTTTTACTATGTTTGAAGATATCTGCAGCTACTTGAAGACAACAAAAGGTATTATGGTAACTATTGCTGGTTTCCTAAGGTTTTGAAGTCCTGTGTCACTTACAATGGTTTATTTTGATTTGTTTTATTCTGTTTCATTTTCCTTGGTTTTATCCTCTTTAAAATAAAAAAAAAACCCTTATCTTTCAAGCAGGTATGGTCATATGACTAAATACTGGCCTATCAGATGTAAGGAACAGGGTTGGTGTCGATGTGTGGAACTTCTGAAATGTATTCTTATTCCCCCCCTCCCTGCCCCCTGCCCCGGTCTCTTTGAGAGAAAGTTTTACTATGCAGTTTAGGCTGAATTTGAGCTCACTTTGCAGCCCAGGAAGGCCTCGGAACTCACAACAATCTTTTTGTCTCAGTGAAACACATTCTTAAAGGGAGGGATGTGTGACTTGTGGCATCCCTTTCTCGTGCTGCTCAGAAAGTGGACTGAGATAAGCAGACAGGATGAGGTAAGTGGATGAGATAAGTGGGTGTGGGCAGAAATTAGAGCCAGTAGGGCAATGAGAAAGAAGAATCCTTGGTCTTTTTGAACAAGGGGAGCACTATCAGCTTCCCATTACTGTGGCTGAAAAGACATGAACTTCTGTTATAGAAGAAACTGCCATTTTTTGGTCCATGAAACGTGTAGCCAAATCTATATCCCCTAATACAGAGAACATGGAAGATTATTTCTAGTTTGGACAATGCTTAAAATAATGACAAAATAGAAGCAGAAAATCCTCTAGTCTATACATCAAATATACTATGGTGGCTAAACTTACTATAATGATTTGACCTTCTCTTGATGGACAAAAGCAAAGACAGAGTGCAGAGCTCTATGAATTAGTATTTATTTTCTTATACATCAGCACAGAAAATACAAGATATTCACCTTTCACAATCATTTCATTTAAACTGGGACTTCATTTCAAGCAAAAACCACTACACTCTACCATGTAATTTACCTTGCTCTTGAGAGGACAGTTGTTGATAATGGGGAAGCTACCTTCTCAGGAAGAAGCTTTTAGAAGGAATACCCAACCTGCTAAGAGTTTGAAAAGATTTTAAATCAGCCTCAAATTGCAGTAAATCTCAAATGTTTTTATTCAGATTAAGCAACTGTGTATGCATCATTTTAAGGGTGGGATATTTTGAAAGGTTTAGGGGAAGAGAACTACCTGAGGAGGTTAGGAGCCAAGATGGGCAAACCGAACTCAACCAGAGAAGAAGAGGGAGCCTTAGGGAGCTGAAGTCATGAGACAGGTGTTTGGAAGGGCAAATAAAACAAAGCAAAACTTAGTGACTAGATGATCTCAATTTCAGAACTTCTTAGGGAACTTTATAGTGTTTACTATGTCAACTAAATAGTAGCTTATTAGAATAAGTCAACCATATAAGTTTTGGGACATGGGGCAAAGCCAGACCTTTTATTTTGTGCTTTTTCCAAAATAATAACTTAGCGCTTTCCTAGTCTGTATAACGATTTAGAAAACAAAGCAAAATAAACTACATATAGTTATTTTTTGAAAAACACATGCATGAGCATCCCTGTACAGTAAATATCTCTTAACATTTATTGACATTTATGGAGCACAAGATACTATACTCTTTCTTTCCTCACACTTTAACAACCACAATTCCTGCAACAATTTGTGAAGTAGGCAGTTTATTACCTACAATTTATAGATGAAGATCAGTGACTATTTCTAAGTACCTTCTATTTGTAAAGTGATTAAAAGCATTACTTGTTTATTTTCATTAATTAGGTTCAATTAAAGTTTTCATTGTGTACAATCAAGGTGCATACTATGATATTTTTGATATGCATGTTCATAGTAAAGTGATTACTAAGGTCAGGTCAATTGCAATATCCACCATCTCACAGTTAACTTTTTTTGTTTGTTTGTTTTTTAGGAGACAGGGTCTTGCAATGCAGTTCAGGCTGGACTTGAACTCACTAGGCAGCCCAGGCTGGCCTCAAACTCATGGCAGTCCTCCTGCCTCATCCTCCCAAGTGCTGAGATTACAGGTGTGCGTCACCATGATTGGCTCATAGTTATCTTTTTATGTGATAAGAACATCTGAAATATATTCTCTTAAAAGTTTTTAGTGTACTGTATAATAATTTTAATTGTATCCCTCATGATCTATATTTATTTATCCTACATAACTGAAACGACCCATTTCTCTCTGTTTTCCCTTCTTTCTCTTTGCTGCCTCTTGTAACCAATCTTACATTCTAATTTTTGTGTATTTGATTTTTTAAGATCCCATATGTAAGAGAGATTGTGCAGTTTTTATCTGTGTTGCCTTATTTTGTTTAACTTAATGTGTCTTCCTGTTTCATCTACTGTGTCACAAGTGGCAGGATCTTTTTCTTTTTAAAAGCAGAATAATAGTCTAACGCATATAATGGAATATGTATTGCAATTCCTTTACTCAATCATCCACTAGTAGAAATTTAGATTGTTTCTATATCTTAGCATAAATATAAGTCTTGCAGCTGTAGAACTACTAAAAGAAATCATAGAGGAAAACTTAATTTTGGATTTTTGGACATGACACCAAAAAACACAGTCAACAAAAACAAAATTCAACAAGTTAGACTACATCAAACTAAATTGCTTTTATTTGGTGAAGAAACAATCAATAACATGAAAAGGCAACTATAAATTGGGATCGAATGTGTGCGAATAATACTCCTGGTCAGAAGCTAAGATCTAAGATGTAAGTAATTCACACAGTTCAATACTATAAAAACAGATGATTTGATTAAACTCAGGTAAAGGCATGAATAGACATTTCTCCAAAGAAGAGATGCAAATGGCCAATAGGTATGTGAAAAAGTGTTAACATCACAAATCATCAGGGAAATACAAATGAAAGCCACAGTGAGATGTCATCTCACATCTATTAGGATGGCTATGACCAAAAAGACAAGAGATAATGAGTGTTAATGTTGTGGAGGAAGAAGAACCCATACACAATGCTGGTGGGATTGCAAATGAGTGCAGCTGCTGTGGCAAGCAGTACAGATGTTTATCAAAAAAATGAAAAATGAAGCTGCCATATGATGTAGCAATCCCACTTCCAGGTGTATATCCAAACATAGGGAAATGAGATTCATACTCCTATACTCACTGCAGCATTATTTGTGACAGTCAAGTCATGGATATATCACCCCATTTAGTATTTACCTCTACTGCATGCCCATTTCGCATCTGAGGAGAAAACTGAATTGGAAGGAGGTTAAATAATGTGCCTAAGGGTGCAAAATGCTCCAGTCTGTTGGGCTGTAAGTCAGAGCCCCTCCTGAACTTCCTCTTGACCCCTGCCCAGTGTCTTTCCATCCCACACAGCCAGCAGCTCAGAGGAGCAGCCTGGTACAGAATTACTTGACAATTGAACACTGACTTTTAACAGTGTTCTCTACCCACTTTAAAAACTATGATGATTATTATGTGCTATTTTAAGACAAGAGTTCACTAGGAGTCTTAAAAACAGTTTAAAAAACTCATCATAATAAAATATGAAAAGGAAACTGAATGCTTGGTAAATTTTGTTTGCAGCCTCTGGGAACAATTCTTTATAGTAACATTTTCTCTGAATTTAGAATTGTACATACAATTTTTTTTTTTTTTTTTTTTTTTTTTTTTTTTTTTTTTTTTTTTTTTTTTTTTTTTTTTTTTTTTTTTTTTTTTGCGGCACCGGGGATTGAACTCACAGCCTTGCGTCTGCCAGGGCAGGCGCTTTAAGGCACTGAGCCAAACTCCCAGCCCTGGTTTTTTGAGGCAGGGTCGCACTATGTAGCTCAGGCCGGCCTTACGCTCGCGTTGTAGCCCAAGCCGGCCTCGAACCCACAACGCTCCGCCTACCTCAGCCTCCCGAGTGCTGGGATTAAAGGCGTGCGCCACCACGCCCGGCTGTACATACTATTGATGATCCCACACACTATTGATTGATTTAGGAATGGCGCATGTACAAATACAGTTCTACATACTTCAGTGGAGTTACACGTTCTCCTCTTCTCTCCCCTCTCCTCCCCTTCTCTCCCCTCCTCATCTCTTCTTTTTCCCTTCCTTCCTTCCTTCCTCCCTTCCTTCCTTCCTTCCTTCCTTCCTTCCTTCCTTTTCCAGCATGGTATGCATAACTCAGAGCTTTGTGCATGCTAGACAAGCACTCTATTACTGAATCACATCCCAAATCATAATCCTAGTTCATTTTTTATTAATTTTAGCCAACATAAGAAATAGCATACATATTTCATAAATCACATTATGTAAACGTGTGACGCTAGGACTCCTGCATCACTCACCACTGTGGTGACTAAAACATTCAGCAGAGAACCTTGCAGGATTGTTGAGTAGAGAGTGAATGAAGAAAGGAAGATGGAGGCTTATCTTTCAAAATATTGACTTAGCTTTCATTTTTTTGTGGAACCAAAGATTGAAGTGAGGGAGCACTCTATCATTGGGTTACATCCCCAGCCTTTTTTATTCTTCTGACATAAGGTCTTACTAAACTGTCCAGGGTGGCCTTGAACTTTTGACCCTTCTGCTTCAACTTCTCAAGTATCTGGGATTACAGGTATGCACCCATGTGATGAGATTATTTTTCTTATTAATTTAATTACATATATGAAGTAAGGAAGATATTTTACACAATTTTCTGCAAGCATATAAAATAATTGGTTCTCATAATTTTCTCAAATATTTATAGTTAAAGCAAAAAAAAGTTCTGGTTCCCTAGTTTTTACAGAAGAAAATGTTTTGAAGACTTAGCTTTGGTTTTATTTAATCATCATAATGCTTTCCTCAAGTCTCTGTGCAGATTTTCCAGATAATTTTGGGTATTTCTTTAAACAGGTCATTTAGACAGTGGTATGGTTGACAGTAATAGGAGAGGTGACAAGAGTAAAGGGATACAGAGTAGTTGCCTACTTTATACTCTGGTGAATACATTTTTAGGTAACACTATTATTTTATGTTAAAAGTTGCAGTATCAGACCCCGCATGATGCTTTGCTCTGAATTACATTTGCCATAACCAAAAATCATGATGAGCGATAGCATTTATGTAAGGGTTTCAGTTCTGATCCTAAATATTCTCAAGGTTTCTAATTATGGCACAACTGTCAAACATGTTGTTAACTTACCAAATATTGTTGAGAAGGGTACACGTTTCTTAGTTTGGAAAATTATATCATGAAAACAAATTTTTTTGTCCTACTATGGAACAGCTGTATTTAGCCAAGAGAGTCTTGTCAAGGATTTCTTGATAAAGGGCTGCATTGCTTCCATACCCAGGTTTAATCCCTCTGAGAACATTTTGGAGCAGATTTATGTAGAAAATGCAAGGCATGATAATGAGGTGGAACTGCAAAACATACCCAATAGAAACAGTGAATTCTTGAGCTAATTGTTACCAGCCTGCCTTAAGTAAGATAAGTGAGAAGTATTATAGGTGCTCCTCTATCTTGAAAACCCTTTTTCCTCTTCTGAAAAATACCAAAGTCATTTGAGTACAAACTTTTAAAGCCTCAATTGTATGTCTCTAAGCACAGAAGGTAGGGTGCTAATTGGAGTAATTGTTTTCTTTTAAAATAATTTTATTTCAGGGGCTATCTTAACGATTTTCCTGTGGTAAATCCCTAAAATGAATAAAATTTAAGTAAGATTATTTAAACTCTATAATCTTAATAAAGTGGGGCACATTCTGTGAATAATGAACTGGAACATATTCAGTGGAAGAAGGTATTGTAGAAGTTAAACCTCAGCTGCCAAACAAAGGCATGGTGAGCTTTGATGAGTCCCTCTGGTATGATCTGCTCCTGTTGAGTGAGGGTATAATCTATGACTTTCATTACACAGATACAACATGGCAAAGGTGATAAATCCCTCTCGTGATCATCTTTTGCTGTGTCATACAAAATCTTAAGGGACTGTAGAGTCTCCTGTTGGTCTTGAAGTACAATTCGTGTTATGAACTGCTAATGAAGAAGGCCACTGGGAAAGGTAGCTGGCCTCTTGGTCTAGAAGGCAGGCTTCCAGCTGATCACCAATAAGATGCTAGAGACTTTAGTTGGAGTCAGACAAGGAAATGAATCCTGCCAACAATCTAAATGAGCTTTGAAGTAGATTCTTCCTCAGGTGAACCTCCATATGAATATATAGCCTGGCTAGAGACTTGATTGCAACCATGTTAGACTGAAATAGAGGATGCTATTAAACTTCGCCCAGACTTCTGAGCCATGGAAAATATGAGACAATAAATGAGTGTTTTAAGATGTCAAATTTGTGGTAATTTGTTGGGCATCAAGAAAAACCAATACAGCTTGCTACAGTTCAAAAATTTTTTTCTTACTAAAGAAAAGTTTATTCAGTGATACTAGCTAAAGCTTAGTAAAGATTTTATTCAGAATCATCACAACAGGCATAACAAACACAACAATAGAATTTTGTGGTTGAGTAGAGAAATAGAGCTCTGTGGAGAAACAGAGAATTTTTAGACGAGAAGCAGGGGTAGGAATCAGTGGATGGAAAATTACTGAGAGGCAATTCCATGAGTAAGAGAGATAGATGCTGGTTAAACCAAACAGGATACTTGGTAAAAACAGGCCAGGATGATCAGACATCAGCTAAGGGATAGGGGAGGATGAAGTAACTTGATAAAGTCAAAGATTCTTGTTCATTTAACAGAGTTTCTGTTAAAACTGGATTTTACAAGAGGTGGAAAAATGAACCTATGAGAAGTTTCAGGGGATTTCTGAAGTTTAGTTGAGCAAAAAGTCTTTCTCAATCTCAAGCATATCAGTTCTATGACATTAGTAAAATGTTTAATAAATCTGTTATTTGTCTTGGGAGGATTCACTGTCTTAAAGGTTGACTAAATTTTTTAACTTCTCAAATAAATATTTTGCATTCATGTAGTCATAGTTCAAAGCTACTTATTTGAATTCCAAAGAGAGATATTTCAGAGTAATTCAAATAATGAATTTCCATCAAAGTGTTTGTGACATTCATAAGGAGGAATGAATCTTGGAAGCAGAAAAGCTTGGTTGGGGCAGCATTTTGGTGAGAAAGGATAGTTTTTAGTAATCAATAGCAGTTGGAGCAAGTGTCCAGAGATACCCACACAGGAAAGTGTGTGTAATTACAATGGCTTACTCTAAAAGCAACTGTTTTCTCTACTTAACATTCCTCAGGGAGAAGGCATTCATAGAGTGTTCTATGGCAGAGAGAGGCTTCTTGAACAATTAGGTCTGTTTTTGCCATATAAGGACCTATTTCAGAATATACAGGAGTGGAGATGGTAAAAGTGTTAGATATAACATTACTAAATGTGGCAGCCCAGCTAGCCATGTGGCAGGTCCTGGAGGTTCCAAACTCTGCCCAGCCAGGAGCAAGGCCGTGGCACCATACACCGGGGGTGAGCTCTGGCTAGCCCTGTGCTCCAGAGGATCTGAACTCCTCGCAGCCAGACCCAAGTTCCTGGAGGTGCCACACTCTGGGGCACACTCCACCTAGCCACCTGAGTCCCAGAGGTTCTGAACTCCACCCAGCCAGGCATAAGGCCCTGGCACCACACTCTGGGAGTGCATCCTCACTGGCTGCACCGAGGATTTGAGCTCCGCCCAGCTCAGTGTCCCAGCGCAATCCATCAGGGGAACATCTGGCCAGCCTCACAGGACACAGAGGTACTGAGCCCAGCCCAGTCCAGAGCCCCAGAGCTGCTTATCAGGGAGTGACCAGCATAGCTGAAAGGTCTTGGAGAATTTGAGCTCTGCTCACCTGAGCATAAGGCCCCAAGTCCATAGTTCAGGGGTGCAGCCCAGCTAGTCACATGGCAGGTGCTGGAAGCTCCCAACTCCACCCAGTCAGGAGCAAGGCCCCAGTACCATACACCAGTGGGGTATTCTGGCTAGCCCCGTACTCCAGAGGCTCTGCACTCCTTACAGCCAGATGCAAGCTCCTGGTGGTGCCACACTCCAGGAGCATGCTCCACCTAGCCATCTGGGTCCTGGAGGTACTCAACTCCACCCAGCCAGACTTAAAGTCCTGGTGGTGCCACACTCTGGAGCATTCTCTGCCTAGCCACCTGGGTCATGGAGACACTAAACACCACCCAGCCAGGTGCAAGGCCCCAGGGCCACACTATGGGGGTGTATCTCTGCTAGCCACCTTCGTTGTAGAGGTTCTGAAATAAATTCAGCCAGGATCTAGGCCCTGGTGACACACTGGAGGTGCACCCCTGCTAGCTCCAGGGAGGATACAAGCTCTGCCTAGGCAGTATCCCAGTGGAACCCAACAAAGTACATCAGGGAAAACATGGCCTGCCTCACAGGCCAAAGAGCACAAGGATCCAGCATCCATAGTTTGGGGGTGCACCTCGGCTAACCTTGGGGATATTGGAAGATTGAAGTTCTACCCTGTGCAGCACTTCAGTGCAATCCTTCAGGAGGTTACCTTGCCAGCCACACAGGTCCCAGAGGAAGATGACAAAATGAAAGAGCAAGATGTAGTCTCAGTCCTCCAGCCCTTCAAGAACAAACCCAAGAGACACTGAAATGGAAGACACTGGAAATTGCACAACTGAACTCTCTGAAATGATAGCAACTGAAGTAAAGAAACAATGATGAAGCTATAAAGGAAATCAGATCAGAAATACTGTCTAAGGTAAAAAATGAAAAGACAAACATTATGAAAGAAATGCTGTGTGTATCCAGGCAAGATCAAGATAAAAAAAATAGAGGAACATAAGAAAATGATGGAAACTTTGAATGAACAATGTAAGACAGAAATTGAATGCATGAAACAGATTCAAAGGGATATTCAGGAAATAAAACATTCCATTGAAAGTTGGCAAAACAGCTTGAATGAAGCTGAAGATAGATTTTCAGACCTTGCAGACAGCATGGAAACTTATGATCATGAAAGAGAAGATCTCTTAAAAATAACAAGGAACCAAGAAACAATTCAACAGCTGCAAGATGATACAAAGAGAAATAATATAAGATTGTTAGGTTTCAACGAAAAAGCAGGGGTCAATACAAATGACCTGTGAAGACTATTTGCAGAAATAATAGCAGAAAAATTTCCAAACATGGGATGAGAATCTGATATTTACATAAATGAGGTATACAGAGACCCAATTAACCATGAAGAAAATAAATATTCACACAGACATATAATAATTAGGATATCACAAATTCAGCACAAGAACAGAATAGTAAAAGCTGTCAGAGAAAAGAAACAGATCACTTACAAAGGAAAGCTGATCAGAATCATGACAGACTTCTCAACATAAACCTTCAAGTTAAGAAGAGCTTGGAGTGAAGTATTTCAAATCCTGAAAGAAAACTATCAACTCAGATTGATGTATCTGGTAAAACTATGTTTAAAAATTGATGGAGAAATAAGATACTTCCATGACAAAGAACATCTGAAGAAATTCATGGCCACCAAACCAACATTACAAAGAGTACTGAAAGACACTCTATAAAGGCACAAAGATAACTACAATCCCAAGAACAAAGCAAAAGGAAACCATTAAGCAGGATAAAAAATTAAACAGAAAACATAGAAAACCAACAACAGAAAGATAACGTGACAGTGATAAGTCAGTATATATCAGTTATATCAATCAATGTAAATGGTCTCAAATAACCAGTAAAAAGAAACAGACTGGCAGAGTGGGTAAGAAAAAAATTCCAACAATATGCTGTGTACAAGAAACACATTAAACTAAAAAGAAAATTCACAGACTAAAAATCAAAGGATGGAAAACAATACTCCATGCAACAGGAACCCAGAAAAAAGCAGGAGTAGCTATTCTATTTGCACACAATGTGAACTTCAAACCAAGAATGATCAAAAGAGATAAAGAAAGTCACTACATACTTTGGGGAAAACTTCAAGAAGAAGATATTACGATCATAAATATATATGCACCAAATATGGCAGCACCAAACTATGTAAGACAAATCTTAATAGACATGAAAAACCAAATAAACAATAATGCAGTTATAACGGGGGCCCTTAATACCCCATTGTAACAAAGAGACAGATCAACCAAACAAAAAATCAGCAAAGAAATAACAGAACTGAATCAAACTTGTGAACAAATGGACCTAGTAGATATGTACCAAATGTTGCACCCAACAACGTCAGAATACACATTCTTCTCAGTTACACATAGGTCATTTACTAAAATGGATCATATACTAGCCCATATAACATGCTTAAGTGAATGTAAAGGAATTGAAATAATTCCATGCATATTATCTGACATTAGCACAAAAAATTAGAGATTAATGACAAAAACCCACAAGAACTCCATAAAAAGTTGGAAGTCTAAATATTAGTCTCCTAAGGAATCAATGGGTCACAGAAGAAATTAAACAATATCTACAATGGAACAGAAATGCAAATACAAATTACCAGATTCTGTGGGACACAATGAAAGCAGTCTTTAGAGGGAAATTTATAGCGACTAAACTCTCACATCAGAAAAATGGAAAAAACACACATAAACAGCTTAATGCTGCACCTCAAACTTCTATAAAAAGAAGAGCAAATCAAGCCCAAAGCCCAAAGAAGGGGGGAAATTATCAAGATCAGAGAAGAAATTAATGCAATTGACACTACGAAAACAATACAAAGAATTAATGAATTGATGCATTGGTTCTTTGAAAGAATAAATAAAATTGATAAACCCCTAACCAACCTTATCAAAAAAGAGGACGGAAAAAATTCAAATCCATGCAATAAGAAATGAAAAGGGTGAAATCACTACAGACCCTGTGGAAATACAGAAGATCATCAGTACCTACTTCGAAAATCTTTACTCCCATAGGTTCAATAACACAGAAGAAATGGATAGATTCCTAGAAACCTATGAATCAAGCTGAATCAAGAAGGAATGAAACTGCTGAATAACCCAATTTCAGCAAATGAAATGGAAAATGTAATTAGAACCTTACCAACAAAGAAAAGCCCAGGTCTCGATGAATTCACTGCTGAATTCTATAAGAAATTTAGGGATGACTTAATGCCAACACTACTCAAACTCTTCAATGAAATTGAAAGGGAAGCAAGTCTCCCTAACTCATTCCTGGACAAGTATTACCCTAATACCAAAACCAGAGAAAGACCCAACCAAAAAAGAAAATTACAGGCCAAGCTCCCTAATGAACATAGATGCAAAAATCCTCAATAAAATACTGCAAATAGAATGCAACAAATCATCAGGAAGATTATACAGCATGATCAAGTGGGATTCATCCCAGGAATGCAGGGATGGTTCAACATATGCAAATCAATACATGCAATACACCATATCAACAGGGCCAAGGACAAGAACCACATGATCATCTCAATAGATACAGAAAGACCTTTAGACAAAATCCAGCACTCATTCATGATAAAAACCCTACAGAAAATCAGAATAGATGGTCTCTATTTCAATGTGATAGGAGCCATATATCATAAACCAAAAGCCAACATCTCTCTAAATGGACAAAAACTGAAAACTTTCAACCTAAAATCTGAAACAAGACAAGGATGTCCACTATCACCATTCCTATTCAATATAGTTCTGGAAACATTAGCCAGAGCAATTAGACAAGAGAGAGAAATAAAAGGAATAAGGATAGGAAAGGAAGAAGTTAAATTGTCAGTATTGACAAATCATATGATACTCTGCATAGAAGACCCCCAAAAATCCATTGAAAGACTTCAAGGCATAATAACCAAATTCAGAATGTTGCTGAATACAAGGTCAGCACTCAAAAATCAGTAACATTCTTGTACACAAACAACAAACTCATTGAGAGAGAAATAAGGGAAATGACACCCTTCACTATAGCATCCAAAAAGATGAAATACTTAGGAACCAATGTAACAAAGGAAGTAAAAATCTATACAGTGAAAATTACATTACTCTGAAAAAGGAAACTGAAGAGGATCTCAGAAAATGTAAAAATATTCCCTGTTCTTGGATAAGAAGAACAAACATTGTGAAAATGGTCATTCTTCCAAAATTATTATATAGATTAAATGCAATTCCAATCAAAATACCACTTGTGTATCTCCCAGAGCTGGGGAAATCATCCCTAAAATTCATCTGGAGCCGGAAAAGACCTAGAATAGCAAAGGCAATTTTGAGCGACAAAGGTAAGGCAGGAGGCATCCCCAAATTGAAATTACATTACAAAGCTACTGGGATAAGATTAGCATGGTACTGGAATAAAAACAGACCTGAGGATCAATGGAATAGATTAGAAGATATAGCCACAACTACAGACACACTCAGTCACCTCATCTTTGACAAAGGGAACAAACATGTACACTGGAAGAAAGATAGCCTCTTCAATAAGTGGTGCTGGAAGGGCCTGGAGTTTGGCTCAATGGCTTAATCACCCACCGGGCAGATTGTGAACTTGAGCCCCAGTACCACAAAACAAAACAAAACAAAACAAAGAAACATTGTATACTTACTAAAAATAAGTGGTGCTGGAAAAACTGGCTTTCCATATGCCAAAAACTAAAGCTAGATCCATGTGTACCACCAAGCACTAAACTAAAGTCAAAATGGATCAAAGATCTAAACATTAAAACAGAGACACTAAATCTGCTAGAAGACAAAGTGGTTAAAAATCTTGATGAATCCCAGGACCTTGGAGGAGAACGAGTAGGGCCCCTCCGGGACCCCCGCCCGACCTGCGCGGCACAGGCATGGATCAGGAAGCAATATGGACTGCCCTCTGGGGTCCTGATATGAGGACCTTGGAGGAGAACGAGTAGGACCCCTCGCAGGACCCCCGCCCGGCCCGCGCGGCACTGGCGCGCGGGCTTGGAATCGGGGACAAACACTAACCACCCCCCCACTCCCCCCCCCTAAGCAACTTGCTGTTTCGGAGGTCTGGCTGGATTAATAGCAACCAAGGAACATCAACCAACTTTTGTTTTGTAGATTTGGCCAGGCCTCTGGGCAGCAACCCAAGCATCTCTTTATAGCAGGCAATGTAGCAAATATGGGGGATTCTCTTCTGTCTTGTCTTTTATTATTAATAAAATATTAAAAAAA
>RJWM01043531.1:0-13761 GCA_004363535.1 Dasyprocta punctata | reverse complement strand
GGCATGCTGGTGCATGCCTTTAATCCCAGCACTTGGGAGGCTGAGGCAGGAGGATGGTTAAGAGTTTGAGACCAGCCTGGGCTACAAAGTGAGTTCAAGGCCAGCCTGAACTGCATAGTGAGACCCTGTCTCAAAAAATAGGGCCAGGGTTTTAGCTCAGTGGCATAAGCGCCTGCCTGGCAGGTGTGAGGTTGTGAGTTTGATTCTCATTACCGAAAAAACAAAACAAAACAAAACAAAACAAACAAACAAAAAATATATATATATATTTATCACAATAAACAATTTTATTTCACAATTCACTAAGAGGTCACGATATACAGTTTGAAAAGTACTAAATAGAGTCTTATCAGAAAAGAAGAGAAAGGTGGAAAGGATATCCCTGATATTTTCCAGGGCTCGTGGAGTTCTCTAAAAGGTCAGCTAAAATAATAACCACTGGTGGCTGTGTTTGCAGTAGCAAAACTCTATTTCATTGTCAAAGTGAAGCGAAATAGTAGACTGAGTCTCATGTGCTTTTATATTTTAAACTACCGTTATAATGTTGATTGTCTCCACAATTTTATTTTCAGGGCAGAGTTTCTGACGCTTTGATTTCCTAGAGTCAACAGCTTTCTGGTAGACAGATACTCTTTATGTGATTCAAATTCATGGTGCTCAAAATTCAAACTGATTGAAAAAAATACCTTCTCTCTAAGCTTGTCTCATATGGCTATAAACTGAATGTCTGTGTTTCCCCCCAGATTTATACTTTGAAGCCTAATATCTAATGTGATAAAATTTGGAGACAGGGAGTGTAGGAGATAATCAGGTCCCAAGAATGTAGCCCTTATTTGGGGATTTGGGGTTTGTGCCCTTTTAAGTAGAGACTCTCTCTCTCTCTCTCTCTCTCTCTCTCTCTCTCTCTCCCTCTCTCTCTCATCATCTCTCTCTCATACCTTTTTTCCTCTGTATAACTATTCAGTATTACAAAGTGCCTACTGTATTTTCCTTAAATTACATGTACGTTATTTCAGCACTTTTTGTCAGATTTAACCCACTTGTTAATAGAAGTGATTTTTATTTGCAGAAATGTCTGTGTATAGAAATGATAAACCCTGCATTTTTAATGCTTGAGAAATTTGGATTTTGAGCACTCTTAGCAGACCTCAGGCTAGGCCCACGGTCACAGAAGAGGTGGGTGTGTCAGCCATGAGAAGGCTGTTTTTCTATTTGTTAAGGCCAGTTTGACTAAATCAGAGCAAATATGGGAAGTATGGTTAAACGTGGGAGTGGAAAGAAATCTGGGTGAACAAATGAGTGATATTCGAAGGTAGGGCACAGTAAAAGCCTCACAAGTAGAAGATTTACATGATTGTTCTCTTCCGTTGTTTTTCCCTGGGTCACATGTGGTTAGGACAGTAAGACACGGCCAGGGTGACATCTTTCTTGGAACGAGAGGAGCCTGCTCGGGAAAAGCCAACTGGAGCAGGGCTGCTGCTGGCAGAAGGGACAGGAGGAGACTGTGAAGCTGGGACACGGGTGGTCTTCATCTCCAGGACAGAATCTCCTGCAGTAAGCTGAGGACGGAGTTCTAAGTAGTTAGAAAGAGCACATCCTTGTATTTGTTTGGAGAATCTTTTGGGATTTTAATTGTAGCATGATTTCTGAATTTAAGGATGCTATTCTTTTCATCTATCACAACTAAAATGAAACACAACTGTACTTACCATTTTAAATAACCACATCTGCTTTCTAGACATAGCTTCTGTGTAAGCAAGAAAGGGCAGAAGAAAGATTGCTAGAAATAGACATATATCCAAATCCATATGTACTTACATTTAATATATATTTGACAGTGAGATTTAATGTTTGCTGGCATTTACTTCAATGTTTTTCTTTCTCTAAAGGACTGAGGTTGATTTTCAAAATGATTTATCCTATGGCTCATACTAATATATCACCACTTTAACTTTTTGCTTTTTACAGCTGTAGCTTTGCCTGCATGCCACAGGAAAACAAACCTTTTTAATATATGAAGGGTGTCAATGCTAGTCATGTGATTTGTAATGCTTTTGCTTAAATATTGATTTTTTTCAAATTCAATTTTTATTGATCTCTCTTAAATATTAATCATTTCTAATGACAGCTTAAAAAATAGGCTGCGCCCCTTGAACACTCTTGCTATCCACTCCTTGTAGAAATAGAGTACGATTTTAGTATGCTTCAAATTAAATCAAACACAAACATACTGCCTTTTCATTTAAGTGCTTAATGTCATAAATCAAAATTTTACTCGGGCCTTATCTGGGAATCTGTGCAGAGTGAGGTGCGGTATGGAGTTTCTCCGTGAACATCTCCATGCTGTGAGCTGTGCCCGTGCTTTGCTGCAGTGGGCGCCCTGTGAGGGGCCCTGGCTGGGCTCAGCAGCTCAGGGCTCTGTGGGACAACTGAGCTCGGCCTAAGGGTGTGACCAGCGAGAGGCAGCGCTCAACAGACCGTCGGCCGTTGCGGCAGACTAGGCTTCTCGCGTCCTAGTGTCTGTGGAAGGTGCCCTGATTGCTCTGGAAGATAAGTGCCACGTAGTCACCCTTGTTATGTCTCTGATTGGGAAATAGTGCTTCTGGAGGAGCGAGAGCTCACCTTGGCTGTGGTTAGCCGTGAAGCACCACGTAAGCCCTCTGACTCCGACGGCACCATCCACACCTGGAAACGCCGGGCACAGCAGCTGGCGTGAAGAGGTGACTCCCGTGGTTCCCCCAGAAAGGAGCGGCCCGCATACCCCTTCAGAGGATCCGCTTTCCTCTGTAACTGCGGAGGTTTGGAGACACACAGTATTTATCTTATGTGCTATTGAACAGTGCTGGGTGGATTTCAGTCCAGCTCTCAAAGACATTTAAACCCATAATGCAGCTAAAAACAAAAAACTTTTGTAGGAATTCATGATTAATGAATTAACAAGTTTTACTTTCAGAGTGAAAAAAGCAGAAATATTGTTGGAGAAATTAGAAGCTAAATGCATTAAACAAAGCATTTTCCTTTTGTGCTTTCAGTCATGGTGTTTGAGAATAACAACTAAAGGGCAATCAGAATGGGAATTGGAAATTAAATCTATTTCTATAGACCATGAATTTATTAAAGTTGATAGCAGGTTTTAAATGATATTTTTTCTGAGTCAAAAGTGCATTCACAGCTGCTGTAGAGAGGCCTTTGAAGAAGCATATAAATTATTTTAAGCACTTTTGCAATGTCCTGCTTCTTGACTTTAACTGATCAAGATATCAACTTTTCCTTTGTTTGACAAAAGTGCCTCATCAACACTACTTTTATATTTAACCAAGATAAATCTCTTTTGTCTCACAAATAAATCAGGGCCCCAAACGAGCATAAGCAGTTTATGCACATGGCTGGTGTGGTTATTGTTTATGACAGCACAGGAAGTTAATTCAGGTGAAAGTCTGAATGTGGTAAAGCGAGGAAAGACGATATGGAAGAAGTAGGTCCACTTGGAAATACAGCTGACTTTGTATGTGGACCACCGCTGAATTTAGTTTTTCACTTTTTGTTATGGACCTGATTTAGCCAACCCTGGGCTCCACTCTAAGCTCTGTCACCAGGTAGCTGTGTAACTGTAGACAAAATTTATTTAACTTCTTTTTTTTCCATTAGGAAAAAATTTACATAACATAAAAGTAACCATTTTAAAGCTCACAGGCCAATGGCATTTAGTGGGCTCACTATATTTGCAATGTTTACCTTTATCTAGCTTCAAAACTTTCATCACTCTGAAAGAAAACCTGTATCCTCTAAGCACTAAATTCCCATTCCTCCTTCCCTGGGAATCGTTAATCTGCTTTCCATATTTGTGGATTTACTTATTCTAGGTAACTCATGTAAATAGAACCATAGAACACACGACTTCTTATGCCTGCTTAATTGCTTTAATGTCTTTTATCTGCCTCAGCCTCCCCACTGCCTTCCCAGTTTAGCAGGTAGCTCATGGATCATGGTGTGAATAAAAGTGAGGTCCTGTGCATAAAATACCAAACCAATCCTGGAGCAATGTAGACAGTCAAATAGTTCCTCACTAACTGGTTTTACATGTTTGTGTGCAAATAGATGCCAGCGGGTGAGGGATCTGCTTAGCATAAGCTTTCCCCCAACCACGATAAAGTGCATTTGTGATCGTGCTGTGTAACTGTATCCAGGGGTTTTCATCATGGCCTGCGGTGCTGTCTTTTCCTCTCTCCTGTCTCCTGCCCTCCTTTCTAAGCATAGTTACACTTCCATCCATTTGGCAGCCCTGGGAATTTTCTTTTCATATCTGTGAAAACAGCAAGCTGAAGAGTTTCTCCTTGGCATGACACAGCACGTGTGCACACACGTCGTGTCCAAGCAACTTTGTTCATAGTTAATTTGTGAAATTCTCCTGGAGAACGGTCACGGTGTTTCCTGCTGAGCAATCGGCACAGCTGCGGAGGCGGGCAGTGGCCAGACAGAGCCCAGTGGGAGGTGTGTATTCAGAGTCCAGAGACAGCGGTCACGGCAGAGCCCCTGAGAAAGCACTGGCTCTCTGTGGGGAGACGGAGTGAGAGAGGCTGGGCATGCCACATGCACCGTAAGTCTCAGAGATGTCCTCGGCCAGCTGTGAAGGGTTAAGCCAGCAGAAGGAGACACTGGGTGAGCTCCAGACCTTGGATAGAATCCTTTGGCCTCCGGCTTGCAGACACCCTCTGCGTGCTTCCTCATCCGACTCTGTGGCTGAGCATCGTAAGCCGATCTTGCAACTTCTTATACATTTGTGTACCTCGTGTTATATCTGTTTTCTCTAGTAAAACCCTCACTAATACAGAGATGATTTTAGAAGTGAAGCCTCTGTGCTTCACTTGGGGATTGTGGCTTCTATGTAGTCTGAGGCTAACGTGATGATGGCTGAAAAGAACTTGAGGATGTCATGAGAAAGTCCTTCATGATTCCAGGGAAATTCCATAGAATTTTGCCGCAATTTCCTAGTCTCCCTGCTTGGCTGAAGGAAGGTATGTGTCTCATGAGTTTAGCAGAGGTATTATATAGAGGGAAGTTTCTGGAGACTTCTAGCTGGACCTATGAACATGTGTCCACGTGTACATCATTATGGGGTACACCGAGCCTTGGGCGGGGGACTCTGCACGCTACTACCTTTATTCCTAACGAATGTGGGTTCATATTGGGGAAAACTGACATTCAGAAATGAAAAATTTTTTCCACACTGTAAGTTGTCTCTACTCTCTGTTGGGTGTTTCTCTTGATGTGTAAAAGCTTTTTAGTAAGATGAGATCTCAGATGTTAATTCTTTTTTTTTTTTTCCAGCACCAGGGATTGAGCTCATAACCTCACGCCTGCCAGACAGGCACTTCAGGCACTTAAGCCACTGAACCAAACTCCTGGCCCTAGTTTTTTGAGGTAGGGTTGCAGTATGTAGCTCAGGCAGGCCTTGCGCTCGCATTTTAGCCCAAGTTGGCCTCGAACTCACAACGTTCCTCCTACCTCAGCCTCCCGAGTGCTGGGATTAAAGGCGTGTGCCACCATGCCTGGCTTTAGATGTTGATTCTTTGTGATACTTCCTTTTTGACTGGGGTTTTGTTCATAAGGTCTTTGCCTATACCAATATGTTTTGCCTATTCTATCTTCTAGCTGGTTTAGTGTTTCTGTTTTAATATTTAGATCTTTGATTCTAGTTTAGTGCATGGTGAAAGATATGGATCTAGTTTTGGTCTCTGGCATGTGGAAAGCCAGATTTCTACCACCATTTGTTAAAGAAGCTTTCTTTCAGTGAATGTGTTTGGCACCTTTGTCAAAGACAAGGTGGCTGAGTGTTTTTGGTGTTGTTTCTGCATCTTTTAACCTGTTCCATTGATCCTCAGGTTTGTTTGTTTGCTTTTATTTTATTTTCAACTGGTACCATGCAGTATTTATCACAGTAACCTTACAGTATAATTTCAAGTCAGGGATTGTGATGTCTCCTGCCTTTCCTTTATTGCCCAGAATTGCCTTTGCTATTCTAGATCTCTTCTGGTTCCAAATGAATTTTAGGATTGTTTTCTCTTCTTCTGTGAGGTACGCTGTTGAAATTTTACTTGGAATTGCATTAAATCTGTGTAACAATTTTGGAAGTATGGCCATTTTCACTGTATTTGTTCTTCCTACCTAAGAATAAGGGATATTTTTCCATTTTCTGATATCCTACTCGATCTCTTTTTTCAGGGTACTGTAGTTTTCAGTGTAGAGATCTTTTACTTCCTTCCTCATATGGATTCCTAGGTATTTCATTTCTTTTTGGATGGTATTGTGAGAGGTATTGTTTCCCTAATTTCACTCTCAGTGTTATCCATGAATAATGATAATTTAAGTTTGCTATAGTATTGTTATTCTTTTCATTTCTTTATCTTGTCTAATTGCTCTGGCTAATGTTGCTAGAACTATATTAAATAAGAGCGGTGACAGTGAACATCCTTGTCTTTTTACTGATTTTAGAGTGAAAGTTTTCAGGTTTTGTCCATTTGGTATGATTTTGGCTATTGGTTTATCATAGATGGCTTTTATCAGATTGAGATAAAGACCATCTAATCCAATTTTCTGAAGTTTTTTTTTTAATCATGAATGGGTATTGGATTTTGTCAAATGCTTTTTCTACTTCAATGGTCATGTGATTTTTGTCCTTGGCTCTGTTATAATGGTGTTTACATCTATTGATTTGTGTGTTTGAACCATTCCTGAATTCTTGGGAAGAATCCTACTTGACATAGTGTATGATCTTCTTGATGATTTGCTGCTTTGTGTTTGCCAGTATGCTATTGAAGATTTTTGCATCTATGTTCATTAAGAACATTGGCCTATAGTTCTCTTTCTCAGTTGCATCCTTTTTTTGTTTTGGTATCAGGGTAATATTTTCTTTAGGGATGATTTTGGGAGTATTTCTTCCCTTTCAATTTCATTAAAGATTTTAAAAATTAGCAGCATTACATCATCTCTAAATTTCTTGTATAATTCAGCAGTGAATCATCAGGGCATGGGATTTCCTTCATTGGTAAGTTAAATATATCTTCAATTTCACTGAGCAAACATTGGATTATTTAGAATTTTTATATCTTCTTGATTCAGTTTTGGTAATTCATATGTATCTAGGAATCTGTCTATTTCTTCTACATTTTTCATCTTAATAGAATACAAGTTTTTGAAGTAGGTATACATGATCTTCTGGGTTTCTGCAAGATCTGTTGTGATTTCACCCTTTTCATTCCCAGTTGCATGGATTTCAGTATTTTCTTTCCTTTTTTTGTAAGGTTGCATGAAGGTTTGTCAATTTTATTTAATCTTTCAGAGAACCATCTCTTTGATTCATCAGTTCTTCATATTGTTTTCTTTGTCTCCATTGCATAATTATTGCTCTGATCTTTATAATTTCCTCCCTCCTATGAGCTTTGGGCTTGACCTACTCTTTCTTTTCTTGAAGTTTGAGTTGTTTATTTGATCTCATTCTGTTTTCCTGATATGGGTATTCATTGCTATAAATTTCCCTCGTAGGACTGCTTTCATCATGTCCCATAAGTTCTAATATGTGATATTGGCATTATTGCTTAATTGTAGAAACTGTCTAATTTCTTCTTTAATTTCATCTGGGGCCTATTAATTTGTTCCAGAGGGTGTTATTTAATTGCCATGTGTTTATGAAGGTTTTTGTGATCTCTTTTGCCTTTGATTTCCAATTTCATTGCACTGTGGTCTGATAATGGGACAATGGGGCAATTTCAATTCCTTTGTATTTACTTAAGCATATTCTATGAGCTACTATATGGTCCATTTTGAAGGATATTCCATGTGAAGTTTGGAAAATGTGTATTCTGATGTTATGGGGTAGAACACTCTGTCGACATCTACTTTGTCCATTTATTCAAAAGTTTGGTTTAGTTCTAATATTTCATTTTTGAACTTTTTGTCTGGTTAATCTGCCTATTTGTGACAGTGCAGTATTGAGATCCTTAAATACAACTGTATCTTATTTTTTATGTCCATTAATATTTGCTTTATGTAGGTGGGTGCTCTGGTATTTGTTGCATATATACTTAGGATATCTCTTCCTCTTGGATTGTTCCCTTCGTGAGAGTGTAGTGACCTTCTTTGTCTCTCTTAATTGGTCTTGGCTTGAAATTCACTTTGTCTGAGAATAGAATATCTACTCCCACTGTTTTCCATTTGTTTGGTCACATGGAGTATGTTTTCTATTCTTTGAATTTCAGTCTATGAATTTATTTTTTAATTAAGTGTGTTTCTTATATGCAGCATATTGTTGGATCTCGCTTCTTCATCCATTCTGCCAGTGTGTTTCTTCTGATTGGTGAATTGAGACTGTTAATGTTGGTGGTTAAAACTGGTATGTATTGATTTTCTTGTAGTTGACTCCCTTTCCCCACTCTGTTTCATTGTTTGCTTTGCCTGGTGAATTCGCTCTGTTGGGGTTCATGGAGTTGTAGTCCTTGTTATCTCTTTCTAGAATGTCCTTCAGAGTATTTTGGAATTCTGGTTTGGTGTTCATGAATTTCTTCAGGTGTTCTTTTTGTTGGAAGTATCTTACATCTCCCTCAATTTTGAAATATATTTTTGGTGGGTACAAAAATCAGGGTTGTAAGTTGTTTTCTTTTAGAGCTTGAAATACTTCACTCTAAACATTCTTTGATTTGAGGGTTTGTGTTGAGAAGTCAGTTGTAATTCCAATGGGCTTTCCTTTACAGATGATTTGTTTGTTTTTTCTAAGAGTTTTTAGCATTCTGTTTTTGTGTTGGATTTCTGGAATCATGACTATTATATGCCTTGCTGTAGATTTTTTTTTATCAGGGGTAATTGAAATTCTATGTGCCTTACTTATCTGCATGTGAAATTCTTTTTCCTTGCTGAGAAATTTCCTGTCATCACACCTGTGAATAGGTTTCTTTTCCTTTGTATCATTTCAGCTATCTGCTGCTTTTTCATTGACATCAATCAATCTTGTGTTATTCTTCTTTGCATATCTAGCAGCTGCTGGATTGATTTCTCATGGTCCTTTGCTATTTTTAAGAAATTTTTCTTTTCGTGATTGTTAACTGCCAGTCTGTCTTCTATATCTGAGATTCTACTCTCACATTAGTTTATTCTGCTGTGGATACCTTCAATGGAATTTTTAATCTCTTGGATATCTTCTTGAATCTGTTTTATGGATTCTAATTTTTTTCTATATTGGGTATTCATGGTTTCCTTTATTTTTCTAAGCTCTTCTAGCTTTTTATCTGTACCTGCTCTAGAGTCACTAAACGTGTTTTTTATTGTGGTCACTAGCTCTGTAGTTATCTAAGAAATTATTTCTTATTTGATTTTTCTGGAGCCTCATTCACTTGCTTTGTCATTACCCCTGCAGAGAAACCAGGTGGGTGGCTTTAGGGTTCTCTCACTTATTGCCCCCTGGGTTCACCTTCGGTGAGATGGACATTGAGGGCTGCATCTTGCTTAAGTGTCTTCTCATTTTCTTTCTTTCTATTTCTTTTTAGTTTATTTCCTGGGTTGATGCTTGTAAATTGCCTATGGAGAGTAACTTTATTGTTAGTATTTCAAAGTCTTAGGAAATGACTGCTTCCCAGAGGTGTCTTCTAAGTGTAGCTGGCTTTTGAGTTTGAGTCTGTTGCAAGGTCCTATCTTTTCAGTTTTTTGAGAGATGGGAAGTTGCTGCCTACTTGGCCCAGCCCCTGGTACTCTGGCTCTGTCCCATAGTATTTTCTGTGACCCTTAGCCAATCTCAGTCTTGGTATACCAGAATGAGCACTTGGTTAGTAAAATTATGTCACTTGGCTAATATGGTACAATCAGCATTATCAATAACATCAAACACAGCCTGGAAAATGACACACTGAGGTAACCATTTATTTGCCACTTTTAACCATATGAGCTAGAGTTTGTGGTTATATAACTAAATCTAAAACAAACCAGAAAATTGTATGCAGTAAATAAGCCCTTAATATGGCAATTTTTCTCTCAGGGAGGAAAATTTAAAACGTATTAAGTGGGAAAAAAAGCAGAGAAATAGAAGAAATGTAAGAGATTAGAAGCAAGGCTGGAAGACAAAAGAGGGTCATGCAAACTTTGGGAAACTGGTACAGAAAACAGGAAGGAAACAGAGAAGGAAGACATAAAAGGAAGAGCAGAAGAGAATGACAACCACAAAAAAACCCAGAAACCACATTCACACTCAAATGAAAACAAGATCAAACAATGAAGAAAAGGAAAAAAAAAAAAAAACCCAAAACCAGGATTGCAGGGAGAAATGTCTATTTCAAGGTGTGTCTCTGCTGTCACTGTTAGACAACATGTGGAGACAGAGTCCAGATCTGTGTTGATTTATCTCAGCAAACCGGTGGTGTCTTTATGGCAGTGCAGTGGTGTCAGTGAGCCTGCACTGGTTTTTCTCCTGAAGTTCGGGCTGGATTCTCGTTGTGAGGCTGGAATCAGACCTGCTCAACCTGGAGCACTCAGTGCACCTTCTGTGGGTTTCAACTCAGTTGGGAGCCACTAGATGGAGCCAGCAGTTGTCTTGAGAGCTGAGCTCAGTTGGCCCCTCTCCAGGATGGCCCCCACCTAACCACCCTCTCCTGTGGATGGCCAAATCCACCCCACTCACCAGCCAGCGCGGTCCACAGTGACCACTGCTCTGCTGGAGAGCTGCATCTCTCTGCGGAAGCCTCTGGGGCTGCCAGCAGTCACATGCGTCTGCAGGCTTGAACCACTCCTCCCATGCAGTGAGTCCTGATTCAGAAGAATGCACTGGCTGCCACCTCCTTCTTCTTTGTTGAAGTTTTTCTCTTTGCTCTCCCTGTGGGGTTCAATTTGCACTTCAATTCTCTCATGGGTCCAGGGGACCCATTTCCCTTCTTCTCTTCTTCGTGTTGCTATATTCCAGTGTATGGACACCAAATTTCAGAGAGGTTTCTTCTCCGCTTCTTACCACCCTGCTATCTTCCTGGAAGTCTCAAGGAAAGAAATTAATGATGCAATATTAAGGCAGAGGTTACATGGTAGGATGACTGGCAGGCAGATTTCTAAAAGTAATTTTTTATAATCTTAGCAAGTTTTATAAAAAACTGAATATTTGTTTAAAAATACAGAAAATTCTCATAAGAAGTGGCTGACATTTGGTATGGTAGTGATAAGCTGCCACTGAATAGTACCTGCTTCTCCCCGAGGAGCCAGACACTGCTTCAGTTTCCTGGAGTCTCTGCCTAATCTGATGCTTTTTACTGGATCCACTGTGTGCACCACTCATTTATGTTTCTCCCTGGTCTCTGTGGGTAGTTAAGTTGACAAACCCAACCTTAAGCAGTCACTTTAAGCAGTAGTTGGTAACACTGAGGTTAATACCATTATCATAAACATATTATTCACATTGTTTTTGATCTTATAGAAAAAGAAGCCCAGGTTATATTGACTAGTCTTCCTTATCTTGTATGTTTCAGTATCTCTTCTTACTAAAAAAGATACATCTTCAACTAAGTTTTTCTGATTTTTTTAAGAAAAAGTGGAGAATAGAATTAGAATAGAAAAAAAACCCCAGCCATATATACAGATGATTTCAGAGACAGTATTAGTTTCCTCTTGCTGCTATAACAAATTACTACATGTGTAGTGGCTTAATACAACACAAACTTGTTACCTTGTAGTCTAGAAGTTGGAAGTCTGAAAAAAGTTTTGCAGAGTTACTGTCAAGGTGTTGGCAGCACTGCTTTCCATCTGGAAGCCCCCTATGTCCAATTACTTGCCCTTTCCAGCATCTAGATGTTCCCCGGAATCCTTGCTTCATGGCTTCCTTGAGAATCACACCACTCTGATTTCTGCTTCTCTTATTTCATATCCTTCTCCTGTATCACTCATACCTGCAATGCCCTTTTTGCCGTGTAAGTTAATGCATTCAAAGGTCCAGGGATTACAAAGCAGATATCCTTTTAAGGGGGAGGTATTATTCTAGCTACAACAGAGGCCATGATAAGATTCTTTCCCTCAAGTGTCTATGCAATCTGTTCAAACTCCATGAAAAGTGCTCAAACCTTTTCATTCTACAAATATGGTAAGGTCAAGAACTAGAAGAAGAGGTAGGTCATTGTTTTAAATCTTATCTGAGACATAAATTCTGATTTAAGAATTAGATAGAAAATTAAGCAGGTTCAGAGAAATTGGTCCCTGAAGAGAAAGATATCAAAAGAGAATCTGGGAAATAAGCATTTCTATAATAACCAATGACTGATTGAGTGTTTCACTGTGTGATGTCAAAGGACTTCTGGGAAGATGGTGGAGTGGTGAGCAGCAGAGAAAGAGCCTCTGAGATGTGGTGTCCAGACACTGGAATATAGCAACATGACGAAGAGACGGAGAGGAGTGTGTCCCTGGGACTCAGAGAGGATCTGAAGAGAACATTGAAGCCCATGGGGAGAGTGAAGAGAAAGACTTCAACAAAGAAGAAGGAAGCAGCAGGCAGGGTTTTTTCCCTGAGCCTGGACTCACAGTGTGGGCGGGGCGGCTTGAACACAGTGAGTGCTGGCAAGCCCAGAGGCCTCCACAGAAACCTGCACCAGTGGAGTAGAGTGGTGGACATAGTAGACTGCAGTTGCTGGTGAACTGTTCTCATCTGGATGTCCCTCAAGAGAGGGTGATTGGCTGGGAACCATCTGGGAGAGAGCCCAACTGAGCTTGGGTCTCTCAGCAACCACTGGCTCTACCTAGAGGTACAGGGACTCCTGTAGGTTGGGCAGATCTTGTGCCAGCCTTGCAACTGGAGGTCAGCCTGATCTTCAACGGAAATAGGGGTGCAGGCTTCCTGGGGTTATCCATTACCTTGCTGTAGACCTGCTGGGATTGACTGATGAGGATCTGGACTGTCCGCCCATGTTGTCTACCAGTGGCAGCAGAGACATGCCTGGGAAGGGACAGTTTCTTTCCTTTTCTTTCCTTTTTCTTTTTTTGTTTGCTTTCTTTCTCTTGCTCTTTGTTTATTTTTTGTTCTTTGTTGTTCTTGCTTTTATATGAGTGTGAACATGGTTTCTGGGTTTTTTTGTGGTTATTTTTCTTTTATGTTCTTGTTTTTATTTCTTCATTTTCTCTTTCCCTCCTGTCTTCCGTACCAGTTTCTCAAAGTTTGCATAATCCTCCTTTTACTCCAGCCTTGCTTCTAATCTCTTCCATTTCTTCTATTTCTCTATTTTCCCTCCAACCCCTTTTAAATTTTCTCCCCTTAGGGTACAATTGGCATATTGAGGGCTTATTTACTGCATACAATTTTCTAATTTGTTTTAGATTCAGTTATATAACCACAGACTCTAGCTCATATGGTTAAAGATGGCAAATAAATGGTTACCTCAGTGTGTCATTTTCTAGGCCGTGTTTGATGCCATTATCATTGCTGATTGTACTGCATTATCCAAATTAACATAATTGTTCTTCCTGGTATATAAAGACTGAGCTTGCCTAAGAGTCATGAAAAATACTATAGGCCAGAATCAAAGAACCAGGGGCTGGGAAAAATGGGCAGCAACTTCCCACCCTCAATAAGCTGAAGTGGCAAGATCTTGCAAAAGACTCAAAACCCAAAGGCCAGTTTTGCATTGTAGATACCTCTGAAAAGTAGTCATTTCCTAGAGGTTCTAAACACTAGCAAACAAACAAACAAACAAACAAAAACAAAACAAAACAAAAAGCAAAAAAAAAAAAAAAAAAAAAAAAAAAAAAAAAAAA
>RJWM01043530.1:0-13761 GCA_004363535.1 Dasyprocta punctata | reverse complement strand
CCGGGAGTTTGGCTCAGCGGCTTACATGCCTGTCAGGCAGGCGCGAGGTTGTGAGGTCGATCCCCGGTGCCGCAAAAAAAAAATAAATAAATAACTTATTGGTCTCAGTTACAGACATTGTGATGGGCAGCACTAGGAGGTTGCAAGGTTCATTAATCCCTCCTCCTTTATTTCCTAAAATACTAAGTGTTTCTTTCCTTTTGGTTCCCAAAAGTCATCTTTTTTACAAAAGTTTACAAATTGCCTGTTAGTTCTTTATATTTTCAACTAAACTTGCGCATTTAACCTACTAAATAATGTGTAACACTGAAGAACATGTTATAAAGCAGTTAAACATGTATGAAACCTATTTCTAATGTGTATTGTCATTGCATAATAATCATGTAATTAAACTGAAACCATAATCTAATTATCACACTAGCTTTTTAAATTCATAAGGTCTAAACTTTGGCTGTGAATCATTGCTTAGCAAGACATTGATATAAAAAGAGACTGGATGTGACAAAATGTGTATCAAAGTATAAAATAGACACTGTCTTGCATTACCAGAAATAGCTCTTCACCATATCAGCAAAACATGCTAGAAAGCACTTCCCATGAGGGCAGGATTGTTGTGCTTCAGTGCCCTGACCCTAACACCTGCAATGGAGGATGCCAAACATCATGGTCTCATGTCCTGTGCACTAAATAAATGACTTACTATTCAACTAATAAACAAATGGAATTCACGATGATTGATAATTGCATTGATAATTCTTCATGTAAATACATGAAATCTGAATGTACATAGAGGCAAAATAAAATGGTTATGAGTTTTAAAAAAAGTTAAAATACTCACTGATAGTAAAACACTCAAGAATAAAAAAAAAAGTTATCGTTTATAGCCGGCACAAACATAAATTCATACGTTTCTAGAAGATAGTTTAAAACGTACATTATAAACCGTCTGTCCAATTAAATTATTAATTTAAAAGAAAAACACAAAATAAATTTTTAAAACTTCTTTCAATTCCCTTATTCTCTTGCTTCATGTATATAATGCCATCTATGTTGCAGGCTTTCACATAATGCCTTGCAAATAGATGTTATCAATAAATGATACATAATGAAAACCACATCCACTTCATACACAAAGGTATCTGTGGAAGAAAGTTTAAAATGCATTTTGGGTGTTAGGGATATATCTCAGAGGTAGAACACTTGCCCAATATGCTCAAGTTTCTGGGTTTGACCTCTAGTACTATACACAAAATAGTAATAATGTATATAATTATGTAATTTTGAAAAAAGTTTTCCTGGTATCTTTATCCCCACCAAAAAAAAAATATATCATTGCCTATTGTATTGGCCAGTTCAAAAACTATCAATTACATATGGAAGAATCTATAAAGTTATACTCAAAGGAATTACTAATGTAGTTCACTAATGAATTTTTGAGCATATTGCTCAAATATTTAAAATATGATTTTTAAAAACTATATAAAACATGTTATAACTGGCCAGCTTTATGACAATTTAAATTTTTCCATATGGCCAACAGCTGACAGTATTATGTCAGTTTTAATGTTCTTTTTTATATATAAATATGCACTTTCAAAAACAGATTTAAATTATTGAGAAGAGAGAAGTGAATTTTTATACAGTCCATGTTGACATAGGGTTTTAGTAATTAGACTATAACTTTATGGTATATCTTTTACATCATTTTT
The DNA here is from genome assembly GCA_004363535.1 of Dasyprocta punctata. NCBI lineage: Eukaryota > Metazoa > Chordata > Mammalia > Rodentia > Dasyproctidae > Dasyprocta > Dasyprocta punctata. The sequence goes on along the minus strand of RJWM01043530.1, from coordinate 12,052 downwards.
TTCCAATGGCATACATGAAAAGTTTTAACTCTTTTTTTTTTCTGCCAGTACCAGGAATTGAACTCAGGACCTTGTGCTTGCCAGGCAGGCACTTATGCCACTTAACTATATCTCCAGCTCAATTTCAAACTCTTTAGAGTCTGGAAGATGTGTGTTTAAAGTCTCTTTATTGATTTTTTTCTATAATAAATGTGTGCTAATTTCCCAGTTCAATATGGGCTTTTGGCCATTGAGGAGATCCAGACTCAGCATGCAAAACTGCATTTTAAGTCCTAAACCTAGTACTTCTAAATTTTCTTTTATAACATGGCGATAAAAATGATTTTGCATTACAGAGATATTAAGAGGATGAAATAAGCTCAGATACAAACATGCACTTTGTCAGTGGTGAAAGTATGTTTATGGTCTCCTAGTCCCAGCTCTTCATGAAGTTGGGGTTCCATATTTACACACACTTGTGAAACTATTCTCATGTTAGAGAGTCACACGCACATTAACAAATTAAATCTGTGATTCTCCAGACTCAAAAAGAAGTAGGTGGAAAAAGAATAAAAAATATCTCAGAATCACTTGGAGAACACTGTCAGAATAGGCATGCCATTCCATTTCTTGTATTCCTTATACTCCACAAGAAGATGGCAACTTACCCTTGAGACGAGTCTCTGCTGTCAGGGTAAAGAAAACACTTGATTTTCAGGAATATCTCAGGGCTTCTATTATATGATCACTAAAGATGAGAATTTCCACATTTACATATGGGCATAATTTTTAGTCCCATTATTTCATGTAATATTTTGAGGAATATACACTGATAACCCACAAAACTAGTGCTCTTCAAAACAGACTTTTGGAAGCACTCAGCGATGTAAATTATATCATTGCACTACTGTTTTACCACAATAGCTTGAGAAAACCACATCGGTAGTGAGAATGTGGTCACCCCAAGACACAACCTCTATACAGCATTCTGAAAGGTCTATGTGAGCCCTCAAAGTTTGCTAAATAAAATTAATTCTAAAACCAGCTGTATGTAATCAAGCTCTCAACCAAAGAAAAATACAAAAGAATAGGTCTATGATCTTAAGATACGAAATCTTTCTTTTTTTTTTTTTTTGTTTTTTGTTTTTTGCGGCACCGAGGATTGAACTCACAACCTCGCGCCTGCCAAGGCAGGCGCTTAAGGCACTGAGCCAAACTCCCGGCCCTGGTTTTTTGAGGCAGGGTCGCACTATGTAGCTCAGGCCATCCTTGCACTCGCGTTGTAGCCCAAGCCGGCCTCGAACTCACAACGCTCCGCCTACCTCAGCCTCCCGAGTGCTGGGATTAAAGGCGTGCGCCACCACGCCCAGCTACGAAATCTTTCTTAAACAAGACACGCACATATACTTAAACACAAGACAAGATTAAAAGTATTCTTACACAATTGGGAGGTCTGTTCTTCACAACTGCGTTGTCAAAAAGCTTAAGTCCTAATATTTCTATGCTATTCGTTCTTTCTTTTATTCATTCATTCACCAAATATTTATTGCATGTCTACAGTGTAACCGCTTGAGAGGTGATTTTTTAGAGACTGTGTTGTGATTATAATTTTTTGGTATAGATTTCCTGCAGCAATTATATTCATTGGTAGGAATTTAGTCACAACTGCAGGTCCCAGTTTGAATCTGTGATCCTTGCTCAATGTTGTTTTTGTACCCACTTCTTCCTTCTTCACAACACTATGGCTTCTAGAATAAAACATGGCCAACTGTCACTTTCTGACCTGGCAAGACTTTGATTTTCCCCAAATGACAAACTACACACTCATATGAGAACAATCCCAATGCCTTGCACATACTAGCAGCTGTTTAGTAATTTTACACAATTCATAATTTTTTTATTTTGTCTGATTTTTGATTTTGTCATTAAAATACCTTAATTTGTATTCATATGTTCAACATAAATTATGTAGAATTTCACAGGATTAACTGAGATAATAATAATAAAGCAATTCAGAAATTTGCCTGTATGACAGTATTTCTCATAAAGTCCCTGGAGGATGTTACGTATGTGCTCCTGAAATCTTAGGAGCATTAAAGCAAACTTCTCATTGAAGTTCCTCCTTTGTCTGTCTTGCTATAGATTTCCTTCTGTTTATCCTGACTGGGGTTAGCTCAGTTTCTTGAATGTTTTTCTTTTACACTTTTTTTTTTTTACATATTTGTGGTTTTTGCAGAATTGTTCTACGCCATACTTGAAAAAATTTCAACCATTATTTCTTTGAATTATTTTGCAACCCTACATATCTCTTCTGCCCATTCTGGGACTTGAGTGACATGAATATTAGAATGTTTTTTAACTGCATAGGTCCCCAAGGCTCTGTTCATTATTTTTAAATCCCTTTTCTCTCTGCTATATAAATCAGATTATTTCCAATGTTCTGTGCTCAAGTTCACTGATTCCTTTGTCCTCTCCATTCAACTGGCAAATATATCTAATGAGTTTTCAATTTTGATTATCATATTTTTCAGGTCTTTTTTTATATTTGCTATTTCTTTGCTGATGTTTTCCATTTTTCACTTGTTACAAGAGTATTCATAATTGCTGATGCAGCATTTTTATAACAATTGCTTTAAAGTCCTTGTCAGATAATTCCAACCTCTATGTCATGGTGATTATTTTCTGTTCATTGTCTCTTACCATTCGAGTTGAGTTTTTCCTGGTTCTTGGTAGGACAAGTGATTTCTTATTGAATTCTGGGCATTAGAGGGATGTTCTTACTAGACTTGGGACCTTTTAAACACTACGTTTGCCAAGTCTCCTCTAACCCCACATCACAAGAGCAGTGGGGCTGCTCACTTCTTCCAGGTCCCCACTCGATCTTCCCTTGTTCTCAAGAAGAAAGTGGCTCGTGGTCTCCAGAGGGAGGGAAAGTCCTGAATTCCCACTTGACCTCTCTGACACAACCCACATGGCAAACTCAAGAGTGGCCTCATCATCTCCAGATGAGGGGAGAAGTCCCGGCTCCCTGCTTGGCCTTGGTGGACAAAAGGGTGGGTAGGAACACCAGTTTTTGATGCTCAAATAAAATATGGAGTTAATTATTTTTTACATTTTCTGTTTTGCTAGGATGCCTGTTTCTTGGCCCTTTGACTAAAGAGACCAGACTTCTCGTGGAAATTTTTATAACTGTGGCGTTTCCCGGTTGCTGTGATTTGTGCAGTAAAAGTAAAAGCCAGGGAACTCACTGATCTGTCGTGCCTCAGGCCCCAAGGTCTCTTACTCACCCACTGCCTTCTCTTCATCTTGCAGCTAACTTAAGTTTAGTTTGCATGTAATGTTCAGAGTTTTAAGGAGCAATTTGCAGAAAGAATGGGGGAAAGTGGGTGCATCCTATCTTTTCTAGAACCCGAGATGAATATATCTTATTTCATTGCTCTCTATGCTATGTATTTATTATTATTTCTCCAAAGATTTTTGTGGCTTCATGTTATCGTGTTTTCATCCATTTGCAGGCTTACTTGGAAATGTTTTTCATAGCTACTATATTTCTACATATTTCTCTGAGAAATTTTCATTTCACCATTAAAATTTTTATAAATCTGCAATACATCTGATTGCATTTTTGCCACAAACCTGTGTTTCTTGGAAGGTATAAAATGCACGGCCACAAAACCCAATTTCAATGAAAGTACAAAGATAGTATAGGATCATTCCACATGGGTGAAGCATGAGACACTACTCATCATATCTTTCATAAATGTTTTTTTCAAATGCACACAACCAGAGTCTGATTATTCTCTTAATTTCAGCCTCACCTGAACAGATGTTCCAAGTTGATTTTCTTCTACTTGTGCGTTGATAGTCTCATTTATTCTGATTATCATTTTGTGTTTTTATTGAGCATGATCTTCTATTTGCTCATTTTCATTCCCCATTCCTATTTGAGCACCTCCATCATCTTTCACACAGTTTGCTTTTGATGTCTGAAAAAGCCAATAATACCCACAAATCTGCTGTGGTTCAGATGCTCACTACAAAAGTCTTTTCCTTTTCAGTCCATCTCCGGAAGATATATTCCTGGCAGACAATAAAAAAATTTTTAGAGAAATAATGTCTCATTTACTTCGCTCTATTTAATTTGCTTTTTAAATTTTTTCTCATCTTGGAAATTTGTATGAGAGAAAAACTTCATTGTTTTGAGCCTGTCTCATGAACTAAACATAACCTTTGAGAACATTTCAGTGATACAATGCTCATTTAGAAATTTTACTAAAAATGAAAAACCAGTTTGGCATGACACGCTCTTCTAACCATTGTTATTGTCACATCAGAAATATTTTGAAACAAAGGATTGCGAAATCCATGTAATCTTGTCTTTCTTCTTCTTCTTCTTCTCTTTTCTTTTCTTTTCTTTTCTTTCTTTTTTCCTTTTTTTTATTTTTAGCAAAAAGGTTTCTGGCAACTTAGTAGTTAGGTAATATAAACTCACACAAGTAAATTAATACTTAAGTCAGTTTAAAGTTTCTGGGCCTCTACTTCTTTTATTTTCTCCCATAATCTAACAAAGGGTAAAATGACAAATATAGAAATATTAGGCCTGCTACATTGTTTTTTCCTACTTTTGGCATGAATAGAATTGCTTTTGAAACCCTCTTGGCTTGAATGATGTCATTAAAGAAATGGCTTCTCATAAATCCTTCCCATTTGTCTCCTTCGCTGCCTGCTCTGTAGTTAAAACAATTCCTTTCAAAATAATTTATAAATTGTTTTCTATGACACTAATGACATTTATTACAGGCCCCAAGTCCAGCAAAAGATACCCGATTATTTCTGTTTAATTAATTTATTGAATGCTAAAGGCTAGGGAAAGAATTTAGAGGTCATATCATTTAGTATTTCACAGCAATAGCTCTGTTCACAGTTGGATGAGCTAACTTGGAAGGCAGTGGTCAATAAGAAATCCTCCAGAGAGGAAAGAATGGTAGCATTGAACAGAGAAGTTCAAGAAAGAGTCCAGAGAGTAATCGCAGTACATATAACTGATTTGATTTGCTATTATTTTTCCTTTTAAGTTTTAGAAAGTAGCTATTTTCCATTATACCTCTAAAATTTCTTTTCTTGTTTGTGTTTCAAAATGTTTCATGACATGATTAAAGTTGATTCTTTGCTTAAATATGGCTCTTCAACATTAATTATTATTTAACCAGTATACCATTATATATACGATGGGATTACATTTGAAATGTAAATAGAAACCATGTCCAATTTTCCTCTCTGCAGTGCACATGGTAAAGTTTTAATGCATTGCAAGTATATCCAAAATTCATTTTTCTCCAGTGAAATTATATTTGAAGAGTTCACCATGGCAGAATGGAGTTTGAAGGAGTGACTGCACATTGGTTGGTAGGACAAAAGGATTCCTTTTTGTCCACCTTTGCCTCTGCACATTTGAGAGTATATTCAAAACTAAGGGCATCAATATCAGCTTTAGTTTCCTCATCTCAGCCAATAAAAAAAGTAAAAATCATTGGATAAAACTGGAGCATTGCTCTCTTACCAGCTTCCATTCTTATAATGTTTACAGCTCTAGCTATACAATAGGTCATACCAGTCTTAATAACTTAATGATGTTCAAACTTGAAGAAGGAATTATCCCAAGATTTGTACTAAATGACATTTTAAATGTACCTATTCTTTTAACTGAATTATTTTTAATTCATATTTCAACACTGATTGTTTATGTATTATGGGTGTTATAGGTTGTCTTAGTTACCTTTCTCTCATTGCTGAGACAAAATACCTGACACCCAAGATTAAGGAAGGAAAGATTTATTTAGCTCACAGTTTGTGGAGGTTTCAGCCCATAATCAGCTGGCCCCAAGGCAGGGTGGCATGGCTCAGGGCCAACACTTCAAGGTGGCAGAAGACAGCAAAGGCAGCAAGAGCAAAAGAGGAGAGAGCAAGCCTCTTTTCCATCCATATATTGTAAGCAGGCTACCCACTTTCTAAGAATGGGTATAGCACTCACACCATCGCCATGCCCTCCTCTTGTATAGGATGAGAATGTTTACAAAGAGAGGACCTTGAACCCCTGCTGAGTCATCTAGTTAACCTAAATTTCTCAAGATGACACAATGTATCAACTATAACAATCCACCCCATTATCAACTTGGCAACCAAACATGTCTCCTTAAGCCAATTTCCAGATATAAAAGCATGCTTATTCTTATCATTTCACAACTTGAACATTATAACACAGGTTTAACAATTCTAAAGAACCAGTATTAAGTCTATTAACATTATATTACATTAGAACCATAACATTTTGCCCCTGGTCGCCCAAAGACTCACATACATCCCTTTATGCAAAAGGTATTTAGTCCATCTGCAGGAGTTGCTGAAGTCTTAACAGTTTCAGCATTGCTGAAAAGTCCAAATTCCAAGTCTTCTCTGGGATGTAAGGCAATCCCTTACTTGCAAGCTCCTGTACAAATGAAAAGTTAGACACTTCCAACATTCAATAGCACAAAATAAACATTTGCATTCCAAAAGTTACAAATGGAATATAAAGGATTGGGACAAAAGCAAGTCCAAAATCCAGCAGGGAAAACATTAAGTCCTGTAGTTTCCATGTCCAGCATTTGAGGCAATATGTGGTAAATTGTGAGCTCTAAATGGCTTGTGCAGTTCCACCCCTATGGCGTTTCTGGTGGTTATAGTTCCCATGGCTTTTCTCTTGGGCTAGCTTTACTCCCTCCTTACAGTTTTCCTTAGATGATCCACATTCTTGTCTTTTCCAAACTTCTGGGGTCTCCACTGCACCTTCAGCTTCACCCTCACAGCTTCACACACTGCCCTCTCAGGTACACACTACCTGGCTTCCCAGGCCTTCTGCAATCAGGGTGGAAGCTGTCTTAACCCCATAACTCTTGCATTCTGCATGTACCTGAAACCAGGCCCACATGGATATTGCCAAGGGCAGCTGCCACCTGGAGCAGTAGCCAGACTTTCCTCTCTCTTGGCTGTAGAGTTGAGTGCCTGGATCACTGGGCACTCTGAATCCAATTCTGAGGGACAAATTTTCTAGGCTGCCACCATCTTGGGACATGGTACAGCCACTGCCATTCTGGAACATGGTGCTCTGTGGCTTTCTCCTCAAAGCAAAGTCTTTCACTTTTGCAATTTTGAAGCTGCAAAGGTTCGAGACTTGCTGCTTCTTTTGTTGCCCTCAGGTCACCTTTTATATTCTTCTGTTCCTTCTCAACAATCAAGATCTCCTCAGTTCTATCTCTGTAGTCCACAGCTTTACTGGAGCTTCATTTCTGGCCAAACTCACATTTTAAATCATCCTGCTGGGTTCTTTGCTCTTGATTCTCAACACAGATCTTGCTAAAAGCCCCCAACAATAGCCATGACACTGCCTCCACATTAGACTGGACTGCCTTGAAATTTCTTCTCCCAGATTATTAGACCACTACCCATAATCTTAGCCTTAGGCAAAGTCTCTGAACACCAGCAAATACAGACAAACTTTTTGACAAGTTATAACATACATTATCTAGAGTCCAGCACCCAAAGCAGTCCTTCCAAGCAGAAATCTCTTGAGCCATGTTTTTACTGGTAGGATTACTATTGGCTTTTCTGGTCTTCTGATCTCTGATCAGAATCTTCATGCAGCACAGCCTAAGGTGTTCCAGCACTACACTCTCAGGCGACATCTCCAAACTTTTCCAAACTTTTCCCGCAAACGTTTCCAAAGACTCTTGAACCCCATGGTTCCAGCACTACACTCTCAGGCGACATCTCCAAACTTTTCCAAACTTTTCCCGCAAACATTTCCAAAGACTCTTAAACCCCATGGTCAGGTATAGTCACAGCAATGACCTCACTCTTGGTACCAAATTCTGTTTTAGTTATGTATCTTTCATTGCTGTTTTAATTATGTATCATTCATTTAGTTATGTATCTTTCATAACTGACACCCAAAATAAAGAAAAGAAAGGTTTATTTAGCTCACAGTTTGCAAAGGTTTCAGTCCATAGCTGGCCCCAAGACAGGGTTGCATGGCCCAGGGCCAACACTTCAAGGTGGTAGAAGATAGAAAAAGGGGCAGAGCAAGCCTCTTTTCCTCCTTTATATTGTAAGTAAGCTACAATATAAAGGGCAAGTATAGCACTCACACCATCTCTGTACCCACCTCTTGCACAGAATGTTTACAAAGAGAGTACTCCAGCCCCCTGCTGAGCTGCTTGATTAAACTTCTAAACTTAAGTTGACATAATGTATCAACCATAACATTAGTTTACTAAAATATGTGAGCAGAAATGGAACATTTCACTAGTTCTCACCATGAGAAGAGATTCTCCAGCTGATAACCAAGAAACTGCTATACACTAAAATCTTCAGAAACATGGGAAGTAGATGTTATTTGGAATTAGAGGAAAGACTTTTCCCAAAGTGAGATGAAGCCCTTTGTACAAATGGAGGCCCAACACAGCTGGAAAGATGATATCGTCTAGTGAACTGCTCTTCGACTACTATTAAGCATTCCACACTGTACCAGTCTCACGTTGGTTCCTGCTCTCTAGAGTCTTCCTGTCTTACAGGATGGGAAAGTAGGAATTATTCGTTCTGAGATGCTTAATGCATTCATGTTTCATTCTTCATATACTTTTCAAACACTCTCATGTTGATAGCACCTTGAGGTCTTTGAAGTTTATTTTTGCCTATTTTCTTGTCTCCTGGAACGTATGTTCCCTTTTCTTCATTTATCTGCCTTTATTTTCCCCACTGTATCTATCTGTATCTTGCAAAGAAAAGGGACTTTACTGCTTTCCCTTGCAGCATTCCTTCCCTAGAGTCAGAACCAACAAATTGCAACCATTGACGGGCCCTGGTGAGCTTGTATGCTCCTGTACATCACCACTAGAAACAGTAAGAGATGACAAGCAACTGCAGATTGAGCATCCAGTGTGGATATATAGCACTAACATCCGCCACTTGGCAAGCTGCGTTCAGGGAGGCTTACTTAGCTCTCTTTCCAGGATTATTATAAAAATAAATCTTTTAACATTTGTTTGGGATTAAAAGTGAGGGAATCTAGACTCACATTTTAAAATGCACATCCCGATGAATAATAAATACACTTAGTAAATATACATTAAGGGAGAATTATATTTTCTGCAGCTTGTTGTTTCACTGAAGGCATTCTCCACATAACAATGAATTACAGAACCCAAAATCAGACTGAGACTGCAGTAGTAAGTATGTGGCTTGTGTTTCCCCTAGAAAGGAAAGAGGCCTAAAATGAGAGAGAACCAAAATGAAGGGAAGTCCATGAGTGAAAAGAACATGGCTGGCAAGACATTGGGGCAATAAGTGAGAGGTTTCTGGGGGTGTGCTGGAAAAATGACTGGCTCAGAGCAAGCAGTGTGAGTTCTAGTCCTCTGCTTCTCAGTTTCCTCTGCTGCCAAAGAGAATTAATACAATCTCACAGACACAGAATCATGTGCAAAGTCTGTAACCGACAACCAAGAAAGAGGGGCAGTAATCTTGCAATTTCAGGATCAAGGGGACATTTAAGAAAATGATTCCATCAAGTTAGCCACAAGCATATCTATGAAATTAACTTCTGCCTCCTTGGGGTTCCCCTTTCTGTGTTTATTTCCACTAGTCCTTCCCTTGCAAACTCCCACCAGTGGTCAGGAGCATAAGATATCTGTCTTTTCTTCACTCAGACTTCCCCTTGCTCAAACACCTCTGCACTGAGCCTCCAGAATGGGACACTATTCTCTCACATTCAAGTTGAACTGTCCTCTGCCCTGTGTTTTCTGAACCCTAATCTCTGCTGAAACAAGTTTGATGAACACACAGGCTTAGGAGTTGAAGAGTCTATGTTCAAATAATAGTTCTTCTTCTTGCCAACTTCTTATAGATGTGCCAAATAACTTAAACTCTCATCTGTCACCTGTAGACAATAACAGTACTGTCTTATGGTCCTTCTGTGAGGGTAAATGAGATAATGAGAAAATCTCTAGCACAGTGCCTGACACATAAATAAGCATCCAGTAAGTGTTAGGTGCCATTCAAGTTCAGATATCAGTATGCATATTTAATGTTGCCCATCCAAAGCAATTCTTAAGTTTATCAGCACCCTTAACCTAAAGAAGGATCTAACTGTGTGGTTTTTAAATGCTATGCCAAGGAGCTGAGAGAGACACTTTAAGACAGAGGGTACAATGTCTCTTGGGACAGGCTATTTCGACCTTCAGTACAAGATAACCCAACACACTAGATACAGCCCTACTTGCTGTGGCATTTGTAATGTCTCCACAAATTCCCTCCCTCATTCCCTGACAACAGAAAAGGCAGAGGCCCCGATCAGAAGACAGAAAGGGAATATAAGGATGTTGTTTACTCTGGGGCCTTGTTAAATGATCTGCTCTTTACCGAGAACTGGGTAAACAGAAATATTTCTGCAGAAACAAGTAAACACTCTACTGTGTGGTGATTCCACAAACAACTATTTAATAGTCTATTACCAGCTTTTCCAGACAAGCGATCACCCAATCTCCTTTTTCATGGAAACAGTAGTGTTGGTTTGTTTATGGCTTGGGGAAAACAGGGTGGGAGGTGGGTAAAGGAGGTGACACTAAAATCATTGGTCCCTCTTCGAAGCTTTCCAGGTAAACTGTGCCCAGACTCAAGGACACTGCATTAAAGCTGACTCCTGTGTTGCCCCTGAAAAGCCCTGGGAATTTTAATTGAAATCACTTTTCAACACTGGCACTGTGCCTTATTTGCAATTTGTATTATGAAGGGCAGTGCTACATAAGAAGGGCGACTTTTTGTGAAATACAGACTCCAAAACTGCATGTTGACAACCCTCTCCTTCCCACCTAAGAAGTAAACAGGAGATTTTTTTTTTCACCAAAGGACAGTAAACATCTTTGGTTATCGATATTCAAAAGCTAACTAACACAGAACACCCGGCTGCTGTGGGAGAGGTCCCCAATGTAGAAAGCTATTCATGAGAATGAAAACAAGCAGAACAAACAGGAAAACCTTCATGTTTTCAACCCGTGTTTCAAAGCAGCTTTAAAGTCATGGCTCTTCCTGTCACAGGCAGCTCCTAAAAATTCATGAAACTCGAAATCATGAAGTCTACACCTTTTCGGTATTATTCGCTCTCCTCATTCAACAGTATAATATTTTTTAAACCAAAACTGATGATTTTCCATACACATCTTGCCCATAAAGCATCCCTTTTCCTGGCACCTTTGTGCAGTTTTCTCAACTGGAGCCCTGAGCTGCTGCTCTGGGATTGAAGAACAGCTCTCCCTGGAAGGTTCTACCACACCAGTGCAACCTGTCAGAGGGAGCACACTGCCTGGCAAAGAGTGAAGAACCATGATATCTTAGGAGGAAAACATCCAGTCATCCTACTGAATGAAGGCAGCCTCCATTAATCTTCAACTTCATAAGGTAAGAAGACGGAGATGTTTTACTGAGAGCAGAGGTACATGCTGGAGATGATATAGCAAGAGAGAAATTATTTCCCCATGATGGGCTACTATCATTATCTACCCTATTAGAAATCAAGCCCTTGAAAATCAAAGGTAAGCAGCAGTTGAACAGCTATAAACAGTGGAAATATGATGAGATGACAACACTGTGAGACCCACTGCTGAAATGAGTCCCTCAGTATGAAAATACATGGTTTCCTAAACTTCAGTCTCTTTTCTCTGCATGGTCTTCTCTCTTTCCCCTACCGCTCCTTTTCCTCGTCCTTTGTTCTCCTGTTCTGTCCATTTCTCCAGGTTATTTTTCTCTCTCCCTACTTACTCTGCTTTGCTTTTTCTCACCTTTGTTTCCATTCCCTCCCTTCTCCCTTCTCATGTCTCCCATTATCTCTCTCCTCCTTCCTCTCTCTTTGCCTTTTTCCCTCCCTCATTTCAAAACACCTTAATACTTCACTGTCTCAAGACCCTGTCACAATTTTTCATGGGAGTTTCCTATGAACACCTTTGGGTTCCCTGATATTATTAAAGTTAACTCTTTTATAACACTC
>RJWM01043529.1:0-13763 GCA_004363535.1 Dasyprocta punctata | reverse complement strand
ACAGGTGCTTAAGCTGCTGAGCCAAACTCCTGGCCCTGGTTTTTTGAGGCAGGGTCGCACTGTGTAGCTCAGGCCGGCCTTGCGCTCGCGTTGTAGCCCAAGCCGGCCTCGAACTCCCAACGCTCCGCCTACCTCAGCCTCCCGAGTGCTGGGATTAAAGGCGTGCGCCACCACGCCCGGCTCTTGGCAGTACTCTTGCCCAACACCCCTTCCTTCCCTTATGTGAATGTATATGGATCTGAGACTTAACATCTGAATCTAAGGAAGACTTCTCCTGCACTCTAGCTGTGGACATTTTCTCTGAATTATAACCACACACTTGTTACTTCTGTATTCTTTATAGCCTTATTGTGAATTGCCATATCGGTTCATTTTAGTTCATTTCTATTCCTTCCATTAAAATATAGAATTCACTAGTAAATAAACAGGATTTGCCATGAAATACAGAGGGCCAAAAGGCAATCATTAACCTCTTAGTACACCTCAGTGTAATTTAAATTGAATGAGAGCATGACAGAAGCATCTGTGGCACACATGAGAAAATCAGATAAAACTTATCAACTCATTATCAAAATGAGACAGGACACAACTGGAGATCTGCAACGTTTACTTACTATTGAATACTTGTTTAAATGCTTGTTTCAATGAGCTATGCTGCATGCAAAATTCATTGTGCAGAATGCAATGTAATTTTTCAAAACAGCAACCATTCTATGTGTACTGTTTGTGGATACATTATAGTCAGTTAAAACCACTTAATAGGTCTTAGCTTTTGCATGGTCTCTTTCACATCCTTGTTCCGCAAGCTGTAAATTAGAGGGTTCACCATGGGAATCACCAGGACGTCAAACAGTGAGGTCATTTTGTCCTGATCTGGGGAGTAGGCAGAACTGGGATGGAAGTAGATTAACATCATGGTTCCCTGGAAGATGGCAAATGCAGTGAGGTGGGAGGCTCAGGTGGAGAAAGCTTTGGACCTCCCCTCAGCAGAGCGAATCTTCATGACTGACACAATGATATAGCAATAGGAGATAAGGACTCCTGAGATAGTACTCATCTCAAAATCCAAAAACTGTGAATAAAGCCAGTTGATTGACTTGTGTGTCAGAACAGGAAAGGAGAAAAAGAGGAGGTAAATCACAGAAGAAATTATTGATCTCACTGGACCCACAGAAACATAAGGGAAATGCCAGTGTGGTGTGAATAAGAGCATCTGTGAGTCCCACCAGGTAAACCCCAGCAGCGAGCAGGGAGCACAGCCTGCTGGACATGTGGGCCATGTAGAGCAAGGAGTCGCTAATGGCCTGCTACCTGTCAAAGGCCATCACAGCCAGCAACAGACACTCAGCATCTGCAAAGACACAGAAGGTCAGAAAGTGCAGAGCACAGCCCAGGAAAGGGGTTGAGCTCTTCTCAATCAGGAAGTCCGCCAGCATCTTGGGTCCAATTGCTGCAGAATAGCAGAGGTCACAGAAAGAGAGGTGCCTGAGGAAGAAATACATGTGTGTGTGCAGGTGGGAATCCACCATTATTAATGTCATCATTCCAAGCTTTGCTCAGAGATTAATGAAATAAACGAGGAGAAAAATGATAAAAAGTGTCCTTCTAACGTCTGTGTTATCAGTAGTTCCCAGAAAAATGAAATCATTCAAAGCAGAGTAATTTATCTTCTCCATTCTTCTTGTTCTTCTCTGAACTTAAAAAAATTAGTAAGTACATTTCAATCCCTCTGTCTACTGCAAAATATCTGTAAAACAATATAACTTTTGTCTCTGTAGCTTTTTTTATCCTACAACAATACGCTTTGGGTGCCTTTCAGGACACTCAAATCAGCAATCCAATTTAGCACTTGTGAGATTTTGAGTGAAATATTAATATAAATCATAATATGTGTTCCTTTTTATATGGTCTCTAATTTGTGTGAACCTTTTATTGCCCTTATTTCATCTAATATATAATTGATGATCCAAAATCTCAGTATATCTTCCAAATAATATGAATTTGGGAAATTTCATTTTTCATTTTTTAGGGAAATTCCACGATTAGATATACAATTTAGCACTTGATATGTTTCTTAAAACAATCATTAACATAGAAAAAAATTACACCATCCTTAATATTAATCAAGGTTTCAAAAGATCATTTATTATTGTTTGAAAGAATCATATCACCTGTTGATTTCTGTGATGAGACAGCTTCTGAAAACGAGTTGCTGCTGATTGAAAAACAAGAGAAACACATTTATGGGACCAACGGGCCACAGTGTCTATGAATGAAGCCTCGATCATAATTTTCTTTGTCTGTTTATTAGTATCTTCTCTTTACAAAAGTAGAAACAGGAAATGAGAGGAGTACTGTGAAGATTAGTGAGAACAGTATTGTTTAACTATCCCAGGGACCAAATTTGGTTAAATCTGCCTTTCTTTCAGACATATTAGCAAAGCAACTCATGCCATCCAAGCAGCAGTTTACTGAGGTTAAGGTCCTGTTTTCTTTTCCTTTTACACTGTGCTTTAGCAAGATTTTCTCCAGAGCAAGTAATCATGCGACCTAGCAGAGCTCAATGTCTCTGGAGTTGTAAGAGGTTAGGTTGATTTATGGCATTGCTTTCCTCACAATCACTGACAAATAAAGATAGCTATTGTTATTCCACTTTTCTGGTTCCCTAGTATTTTATAAGACACAAAGACATGTTACTGACTTTTTTCCTAAAAATATATTATGATTTTGCCACAGTGCTCATTGCTGCATGTAGAGGTAGTTTGGTGGTACAAGTTTGTTCTTCTTATCACTCTGGAAGAAATGATAAAATGCAAGTGGAAAAAACATATTTTAACTCATACCCTTGGATTGTATCACATTTTATGTATGTATTTTTTACATACAATAATCATATTTGTATAAAAATTTGAAGACAAGATGAAAAACAATTATAAGTTAGAGACGTGTAGCTCCTCTTCCTTGAGTATATGAATATACATGAATATGTGATGTATTTTCAAGTGTGCATGATTCTTAATTCAAACATGAAAATTGGAGTGTGAGGAATGTATATATTTGAGATTTTTTTCTTTGATCATTTAGCTTAGGTTACTTTGTAATATGGTGTCCACGAACTTCAAATTTTGCATGTTCTTTTTCTAATGTAGTACGTATTCGCAAAGTTATCTTCAAATATGTATTAATTAAGCAAGAACAATGTCTTAAATTTATTTAAATATATACAATAATTTATGTATGTATTATGAACAATCATGAAAATCTGGCTGCATACCCATATTAAAGGAAATTTAGTACAATGAGATTTTGTAAATACTAATAAATTCAGTAAGAGTCTTTTTGTTCTGAGGAGGCATCATCAAAGTTAAAAATTGCATTTCAGATTTTGTTCTAATACACGGTCTGACATAAAATCTCTAAGTGTTCCCCAATCATTGATATTTTTTCATTTCTATTTTTTTACATTATTTTTTGAATTGGGAAACTCAAGAACATACCAGAGATGAGTGGTGGCTTGTTAACTGAACATTCCTAGGCCAATAGCATTTTATTATAAAAGCAAGTTTTGGGGACTTAACTCTCTGAAGCTACACTTCCTAATCTTCACTGTTGTGCAAACATGTAATTAACTGTATTTTCAGATCTGTATTTTCCCATGTGAGTACAGACCCAAGTTGAGCTTAAATCTTCACTGTAGTTATCAACTCACATATGTCAGAATGAAAAAACAAATTCATTTTATGCTATATCATATGCACAATATATGCCAGTTGCCTAGTCTAAAATATCATCTGTCTCGTTCTTGTCTACCTGAAGCAAAATGTAATTAAACTGAAACTACCCTTGAAAGAATCATTACCAACCCTTTCACTCCTCATTTGTACTTGAAGTGCTCACACATTCTTTTCCCCTGAATTATTAAACTATTACTTCCTTTCAATGGTAAATTTATGGAGATATAATATATGTACTGCAAACTCCACGCTGACCCTGTCTTTGGTGTGCAGCACAGTCCAAAGGTTGTAAAGTAACTGCCACAGTCCACCTATAGAGTGTTTTTAATCAATGCAAAAGGGAACACAAAAGGAATAGGAATGATTCCACCCTCTCCTTTCCTTGCAGTCTTCAGTAACTCTCAGCTGCTTTCTGACTCTATGTGTTCATCTGTCCTGGCGTTAACTATAAACAGATTCCCCAAGTATGTGCCTTTTTCTGTTAGTCTTTAGTTGCCATGCTTTAAATATATATCCATGCTAACATTTCCTTCCCTTAGGTAGATAAATGGTATGTTATTTTGGGGATGCGATACATTTTCTTTATCTATTGATCAATTAAAGAGTTTGCAGATTGTTTCTACTTTTTGGCTTCTGGAGGTCATAGTAATCTAATGAATATTTACTTACTTATGACCTTCAAACATGGTAATTCTTATTATAGTCCCATCCCCAGTCACTTGTCATCTTTCCACATTTCACTAACATTATGAATAAGAGATTGCATTAACTATGCTTAACATTCATTTAAAAAGTTCTTTACTATGTCTAAGTCTTTAGGAATAACATTGGTGCTTACAGCATTTCTGTTATGAATTTAGATAGGTAATCCTACTGAACATTCATTTTTAACTATTCAACACCTATAATGCTAGAGTGTAATGGAGAATAGAAATTCATGCATTTGTGGGCTTCTTTCTGTTAGCATAATTCTTATATATAAAATGATTCATTGAAGAATTACGTGTGAATAATGATTTTTCTACAGCATATAGAGTTCCATGTTTGTTTCTAAATATAATTTCATTTGTTTTTACTTATAATTGTTATGCATAAAATTGAAAATTAATGAATATGTGACTTTTAAATTTTGCAAGCATTTCCCAGACAGCAAAAAGTTCCTTATATTAATTAAACCTTGATCTACTACTGTGACACCTGGTTTCATTGTGTTATTTCCAAAGGACCTGAGTCAGCCCAGTTTCCCCTGTGCCCTGACTGAAATGTCTGTCTTCCTATTTCTGTATATGTGCTGCACATGTATTATTTTACTTAATGGCTAAGTTAGGCCTTTGCAAGGCAAGAAAAATAAAAATATAAATGAAAGGATAAAAGGAAAGAGATCACACATACTCATGTGCTTATTTAGAATGTTAAAATATTAAAAAATTATAATGAAAAATTTCAGAAGTCCCAAATGGGCTAATGATGATCAGGGTTGATTGAAGATGGCGGTACTTTTGGAAACCTCTTCCTTAGAGACCCAGTTTTATTTGTCCTCCCTTTGCAATATTGCTGGTATTTCATTACTTTGACCACCACAAAACTATTTCAGGAAGCTATCCACTGCTCATTATAACCCGAAGAAGAATGGTCTCTGAGAGCCCCTAGGTTCTGTTTGAAAAGCATTCCAAATTCTGGTTAAAAAATGTGACTTACTTTGAGACTGAGTGACTCTCTTTCCATGGCTTACGCAGATATCTTGAACATGTTCAAAGCTTTTAAAGCAATTTTTGTCAAATCAAATCATTATGATATGGACTTACCCACCTCATTTCAACCTAATTTTATTTTTCATGATTTTGTTAGCACATTTTTGCATACGCAACCTGTACATGGTGGGCATTTGTCCACAGGTATATCATTTCTTGATTCTTTTTACTTCCCCTAATTATCAAATCTACTTTCAATCTCCACAAATTCCACCTCCTTGTTTTCTATCACTATCATTTATTTCAGTGATTAAATTGCTCATCCTTTCAATTTCTAAAATACGTAAGAGAAACTATGTGCTACTTATTGTTTTGTATCACATTCACCTTAATCTTCAATTTTCCCAGAATCTGGCATGCTGCATCAACTTTCAGCTCTTGCCAATGGTCAAAATGTCCATGAACAGAAATTTTTTGAACAACTTCAGAAAATGGAGGCTTTATGGCAGCACAACTAAAGGTGATTCACAATGAGCACTTCCAGAACTGCTTCAGAAGTGTGTGTTCAAAGTCTGAGGGTATATTTTGAGGGAGATTAAAGAAATTTGTACTTTACTATAATACATACCTGAAAATTTAAACATTCACCTTTTCGTAGAAAAACATCCCTGCAACTTCAATGTATTCTCAGGTTCACAAAAATTTCAGTGTGCACTCTTCCTAGAAAGTCACAACTTTCTGCTCATGGCTGAGTATGTGGTGGGTTTCACATTCAAAAATGACAGTATATTTGCACACGTGTAGAGAAATACAAATCACAAGCCAAAAAGTACTATGTCCATCTTTTCTTTTCACTGCTATATTATGAAAATTGAAGATTATCTTTTCCAAAATCAGCCCAAGCAGATAATTTATCACATTTTATCTGTGAACTGTTGTTCTCATATTGTCATAAATAATATTTAGACAAAGTACGAGTATGTGTGTGTTTCACGTAAAATAATCACAACAGGAAACAACACACAGCAAGTCACTAGGTGTGTAGTGAGACACTGTGAAATGGACCATAACCTGTCATTTCAATTCTGGTGGTAACGGAGAAGCAAACTGTGTTGGCATTATGTATACTCATGGTTAAAGTCATTGGTGATTTCTTCTCCCATGTAAATTGTGTATTTTTTTTTATTTAACAGAAAATGGACACAGAAGAGAGAAACAAAAAGCAAAAAAGACCAAAAAACAACAGCAACAAATCCGATACAATAACATTATAGGTTTACACAATGAGATGGTTGAAATTTGACAGTAGTTGCAATATTGCATATCGTTACCTTCAAAGGGGTTGTTCAGATTAACAGATATAGATATGTAAAATTGATCTAATCATTAAATTGTGTATTTTTGAAAAGTTAAATATATTTACAAATATCTCATCCAATTATTTTGCAAAATCTATGAAACCCTATCTTTTATATACTGATTTGTTTTTTAGGTACTGTTTTTAAAATTGCTTTTAGATTTGCAGTAATATACAAACAATATTTATTTTATGTTTCATGCAAAGTTTAAGTCATTTTTAGTGATGCTGAGGATACAGAATTTTAGGTCTTCCTCTGTTTGTTTCTAAAATAACATGATGACTTTTCTCTACCCTCTTGTCTCTCCACCCTCTCATGAAGAGAAACCAGCTCTACAGCCTGTTGAAGATTGTCTGTCTCCTCATTTATTGAAGAGAGTTCAGTATGAGGATTTGATTGATGCTGCAAAAAATTCATTTCTTTGAATGGGTAGATTACACTCATTTTTATTCATCTTTTGTGAATGTCTTGTTACAAACTTGTCTCAATCTCTTTATGTAATTCACACTTCTGTTTGTTAAGTATCTGCTCTCATACCATTTAAAAGTTTGCATATTTTGAGACATGTGCACAATTTTTGTCCCAAAAGCTATGCTTCATGCATCTGGCTGAAATGTTTCTCCACTTGGATATCAGATCTGTTTCCTGATATTCATTCTCCCTCAGCTTTGCTTATGGGGGTTCCAATTTCCTCTGAGTACTTTGTGCCAATAGTTTCTTGACTTTTATATTAAGTTCACTTCATGTAGTTACTTTGCATTTTAATGCTATATAACGATCAAGAAAGTTCATCATCATCATATGTACCATGATATTTTCAGCTCTGTCCTGATGGTGCCTCATAGCAGTGGTCATCAAAATCCTCCCACCTGGGCCTCCCATGTCAGCATCATCCATTCTGTCCATAATACGCAGGTCTGGAAGCTGATGAGGCTTCAGAAAAGAATGCTCTGTGTCCTTCCTATGCTTATACCAATGTTGAACACACACACATGTAACATGAGGTATGAAAACGTGAGGGAGCCTCTGTAGAAGTTGACATACTCAAAAATATCTTAGTAATGAATACAAGCTTAATTAGTATATTTTTTAAAAATTATACATCATTCTATTTAAAATGCCCACACTTTGTGCAATTGTCTCCTCAAATACCATAAAATATCTCATAAAATATTATAACCCTTTTTAAGTGTTTTACCTAAATTATGTCAATTCATAATAACAGTGTGATATTCTTAAGGCATGAAATAATTTATTAGTATGACATTTACAAATTTCTGGATTAGGGATGTGGTTCAGTGGTAAAGTTCTTACCTTGCATGCAAAAGAGCCTGGAATTGATTCACAGCACCACGAAAATAAAAGAAAGAAAATAAATTTATAGATTTCTATTACTCTTGGTTTAATGGAAATTCTGGTGATTTTTTCAGATGTCCTGAGTTTAAAATAAATAAATAAGCCTACTTCAGTTTTATCCCAATACTTTCCTACATTGTCATTTGTGAGCTTCTTTCATATTTTATTTATAATGTGAAGATCAAAAGAAATTGTTTATTCATATACAAGTCAATGTATCACACATATGTCACAAAATAATTTATTCTCAAAGGTAATTATCGATAATATTTGACTTAAAGTGTTCGTTGAAGAAGAAGTGTGTATACCATTACACACAAGAAGGTACACACACACAGAGAAACACAAAATTTTTCAAGAGACAATTGAAACATATTTATATATTTATACAATAAATATTTATATATTTATATATACATATATATTTATAGTATATATACAATATATTTATATATTTATATACATACATATATATAGTATATATATACACAATGTATTTATATATTTATATATACATATATATATACAATATATATTTATATTATGTATACATATTTATATATTTATACAATAAAAACAATTTATATATTGTTCCCTAGGTGAAAAATTTTACTGGCATGGTCTGGAAAAAAGTTTAAATAATAGATTAATTAGTCATCATTTAGAATTATGATGAAGTTTATATGATTCTCAGATTATTTTGTTACAAATCTTTAAAAATAGACTAGTGATTTGATTAAATCATTTCAACCATGATCTATACTAGACATTGAAATATCTGCCACCCAGTGAACCAAATCCCTCTGGACACATCAATCTCAGCACCACTGTGAGAGGTGATGCCTCGCTTTCCTGACGCTGTCATTTCCATCGCTGTGCCTCAGGCTGTAGACCAAGAGCTCAGCATGGGGATCACAATTGTGGGAAGCACAGAGTCAACTCTGACCATGAACCAAGAGTTCTTCGAGTAGGGGACACAGTAGAGGGAAAGAACAGTGACATGGAATGTGGTGACAGCCCTCAGATGGGAGGCACAGGTGGAGAAGGCTTTTTCACAATCACCTACTGAAGGCATTTTCATGACAGTGACAAAAATGGAAATATAAGTAGTGAGGATGATGAGGAGGCTGCTCACGTCATTGAATATGGCAATGGCAAAAAAAGAATTTAGATGTGGAAGGGGCTTGAGCAGGAGATAGAGATGATGACTGAGTGCTCACAGAGAAAATTATTGATGAGGTTACATCCACAGAAGGACAACAGCAAGAGGAAAGAGGTGAGTATCAGGAAAGAGAGCATTCATCAAGTATGGGACCCAGACACCAGCCAAGCACACAACTTTTGGGCTATGTCTAGTGTGTGGTGTGTAGCGTCAAGTGTGTAGTGCAGAGGGTTACAGTCTTCCACAAATTGGTCATAGGCCATCACCCCAACATGAATGTTTCTGCCACTGCACACGTGCAAGTCAAGAAGAACTGCATGATGCATACTGTGAAGGAGATGGTTCTGTCTTCCACAACCAAGTTCTCCAGCAGTTTGCAAGTGACAGTAGTGGACTAACTGAAATTGATAGAGCACAGGTGGTTGAGGGAAGTATACATGGGCGTGTGGAGTTTGGGATTGATTTGGATGGTCAGGATCATTCCCAGATTCCCACCACTGTGACCGTGTGGATAGCCAGAAATTCCAGAAAGAGGTACCTGGATGTCTGTGCAGCCCAAGGATTAAAGCAGTCTCCATTGTCTGATTTCCTTCAGCTAAAAACATCATGGGTAGTATAGAAGATCTGAAATAATGGTAATAAAAGTAGTAATGATACAGTGAACTTATATAATAATTAGTATAAGAAGGTATTGTGCTCAAGCATTAGAATAGATCCATTAAAATACATAAATATTAGCATAAATTATACATCAGGCGCCATCATATACTTAGGTAAAGAAAATGCGGTGTATGTCACAAAAGAAATCCATGTGAGTTCAGGCAGATTCTTAGTGAAGAACTGTGCATTGAAGATTTTGAGTGGAGGAGTTCATTGAAGCAGTTTTCCTTGAAAGAGAAAGAAAAACTCAGCCATGTTACAGAAGATAAATTACCCATAGCTCCATTATTCCTGGTTTTAAATAGTTAGAACAGAATAATTACTAGGAATGCAGCACTAGCTACTACAAAATAAGACTCAGAAGAAAAGCGTAGAGGGGGACACTGCTACAGTTAGGATATTCAGCCACGGAATCAGGAAAGGAAGCTTTCGTGAGTCCACCCAGCAAGTTCAGAGTTCTAAAAACGTATTTTGTTATTAGAGAAAATAAAACTCTCTATACCCTGCAGCCTGTGTGCGTTTCCTCCTTATGTTGCAATATCACCTTCCTGTTTAGAATCTGTAGCAACCAGATGAAATGAGGGAGTTGTGTTTCTGACATGGTCTTTCCTTTGTTTTTCTTCTTCCTTATACTTTTCCTCAATGAAAGTCACTGATGCTCTTAAGATACTCATCGAGTAATTATTTCCTTATGTTCTGGCTCTCTATTTTTTGTCTTACTATTTTACTAGCCACGTTACCAAATATTTACAAAATATTTAAATTTGAAGGTAATACGAGATGTTTTGCCAAAGTCTTTGGTGTTTTATAGTAGCAGGAAAATATAAAAAAACCTATTGGTTAGATAAGCACCTTTAAACTCCTAGAGGCAGGAAAATTGTTGCTGTTGCTATGATAGAAGAGTTGGGATGAAAGGAACATATATGATTTTTGTTATACAGGTTATTTTTAGAGGTTATAATCATATTCTGAGTGTAAGTTCTCCTTAAGCATTGGACAATGATTTTAAAAACTGAGCTGATGTAGCCAATAAAAAGTACATCTCTGAAATGTTTCCAATAATAAAACAACTATTAGTGTGAATCCCTTAATAAAGGCCCCAGTTTTTAGTTTTGTGCAACTAGCTCAATGTAAAACGAATCTGACAGCGGTTTTGTAATTAATTGTTATTTGTGACACTCAATTATTTGCTTTCTTCATGAGAAAGGGAAACAAGTAGTGGACTGAACAACTGTTTATGAAGGCCCAGCATGATGAAAGAAGCACAGGCTTTGGAAAGGTGGGTGTAATTTCAATTTCAGGCAGTTGATACTAGTCTGACTCTTTGAGCACAAATTTTTTCATCAATGACTTGAAATTATCAGCAAGATTATATATCTATCAAAGGTACATGGATTGTATGAGGACATGATACAAATGAACTTAGCTCATGTCTGATAGTTATAGTGTCCAGGAAATGTGGAAACCCCAACTTCAACAATAATTGTCAAATTCATGAGTGTTGGCATTATCTTTCTCTTTATCTGTGTGTATGGTTGTTGACATAGGCTTTGTCTGTGTACTTCAAGATGTCCTGGAACTCAGAGCGATCTTCCTGCCTCAGTACTGAGGTTGCAGGCATGCACCAGCAGGTCTCGACTGGCATTATTTTTCCACGTTTAAAACACATCTAAGACACAGATTTCGGGTCATGGTGTGTAGCAGGGGATACATGGGTACAGATTAGGACATCAAAGTGAAGTTCAGCTCTTCCTGGTCTCCTTTGGTCACCACCCTCTTTAGTACTAGTCCGTGCACAACCTTCTGTAATTACATTTTCTCCACTTTCCCCCTCCTTTCTCTCATATCCCGACACTATCTGGTCCTCTCCTCCTCACCTCAGGTTGCATCTGTGGAAATTTTACCAAAGCCCAGTGTGCGCTGTGGTGGTCATGGAGCCAAGGCACTGCTAGCTTTCCTGGAGTGGCCCTGCTCAGGTTGAGTTTGCTTCTCCTCTTCCTCCCTCATCTTTGTACTCCCAGACAATCCCAGGATGCTCTACAATAGCCATCTATCAGTTATCTAAGCACGTATGTTTATTTGATTTTACTTAAAGCCTTAACTTACCTATTCATAGTATTCAATCTTTTTTAATCTTTTAAATTCTATTTATCCATTTCTCTTTTGATTTTCTTTTGCTTTTACCTGAATATGCTCTCTTCCTAGTCTACTGCAGCACTTTCACTTTATAAAATGCTAAAAAAATCAGTATGCCAAAGAAGTGTTCCATTTTCCTTTCACTGATGGTTCACCTTCAGACTGTATTACCACGGGACTAAAATTCCACAGTATGCTGTGTTCAGTACTGCTGAGGCATAGGGTTCTCTTCCTTTATATAAGATGTAAGGTATTCAGGACATTCCCAAATTTTGTAATATTGTTTTTAAATTTTTTCAGTTTGGCTGCACAATGTTAGGCACATAGTAGATATTTTGGAAGTTGAATTAAAATTGATAACTGAGTGAAAAGAAAGGATTCAGAGCTGCAAAAACTGAGCCCTGAAAAGAAGCCAGATAAAGAAAGATTTAAAAGTTATGGCATTTGGACAAAGGTAGACCTTCTTACTTTCAATATACTAGAATTTCAATATCATTTAAATAAGTAGGAAAAAAACATATGACACATCATCAAGCAAAAACAGCTCACCTGAATATTTTTCAATAAACTGCAGGAAAGCTGTCACTCATAATTGAAGAATTACTTCAATTGCAAGTAATAAATAGTGTGAGAATGTTGAGTAAGTTTAAACCGATATTCAAGAAATAGACTTTTGTTAGTAAGAGAAAAATCTCAACTGGGCGTAGTGGTGCACGCCTTTAATCCCAGCACTCGGGAGGCTGAGGTAGGAGGAGTATTGTGAGTTCAAGGCCGGTTTGGGCTACATAGTGCGACCCTGCCACAAAAAACTAAGGCCAGGAGTTTGGCCCAGTGGCTTAAGTTTCTGTCTGTCAGGCATGAGGTTATTTCAATCCCTGGTGCCACACACACACACAAAAAAAAAAAAAAAAAAAAAAAAGAGAGAGAGAAAATCTCAAGGAAAAGGAGAGAGAGATTGATGGACAGACAGACAGAGATGGAGACAGAGACAGAGGGAGAGAGAGAGAAAGAAAGAGAGAGAGAATTTAGAAGGTTACTCTGACTTCTAGGAGCAAAATGTGCAGTTTATGTTGACTTCCATGAGCTTGGGAATTTGGACTCTAGAAAGTCTTTACTAAACTATGTCACACTCAGAAATTGGATGAAAGTTCTTACTATGCAATATTATTTCAAAATCAAAAATTTTTTTTCTAAATCAGTTATGAAAAATATAAGTGAAAATTCAGCAAGAGCTAACTGCTATTAAAATAGACTTCATTATCATATTTTATTACAGAGCACTTGTATGTTCTGAGATGTATAAACAACAGAACATGTCTTGCAATT
Organism: Dasyprocta punctata; assembly: GCA_004363535.1. Lineage (NCBI taxonomy): Eukaryota > Metazoa > Chordata > Mammalia > Rodentia > Dasyproctidae > Dasyprocta > Dasyprocta punctata. The sequence continues at coordinate 340 of RJWM01043529.1, read as the reverse complement.
TTCATTTAATACACAAGAACTATAAGCTCCCTTGGAAATAATGATTCACTTTGTTAAAACTAATTGCTCTGTTCATTCAAATATGAGCTGTCTAATCTTCCAAATATATTAATAAAATTGAATCATAAAATATTTTTGGGCAACACAGAAAGACAAAGCACACACATAAAGACCAACAGTACAGGATTGCACATATATATAGAATCTAAAAAATGATAATTATACTCACGGTAATGCACAATAGGGTGGTCATTGTAAGAGTGGCTAAAAGAGGAAGAGAAAGATGACATTCATCAAATACAGCAAATGATGTGTTATAGGACCATAAATTTTGGAGACC
>RJWM01043528.1:0-13912 GCA_004363535.1 Dasyprocta punctata | reverse complement strand
TACAGTTCCTTCAATGCTCACTCTAAAGAGACAATGCACTCAAAGCTCTTTGTTGGTCACTATGCTGACCAGTCCACATATGACTGAAGTGTAAGAATATAGTTCACAGGATTGCTCCAAACCTACTCCCTTTCATTTTTATATCTTCAGGCTGTTTATCGCAGTCATTGCTTGCATGTACCCCTGCTAGCTGCTTATCCCAGTCCTTGCTTCCCTGCCTCTAGCTGTGGCTTTTGCCTTAAACCCTATGGGCAGTTGCCCCAAGAGAATAAGACGATCAATCCAACACTTGGCCAAGATTTGATAAGCATCCACAGCACATTGGACATACTCCTGGATCAGATTAACTCCCTTGCTACCTTGCCAGAGTAATGTTACAGAACAGATAGGCCTAAATTGCGCCTCTTCCTAAAAGCAACTTAGGAAAAAACTCTGAAATAAAATAATCTTGGGAAACTTGGCTAGGGCCCATCCTAGGATCACTGACAACGCTAATGTGACTGCTTCTAGTGGGCCTTGTCTTAGATGATCATGTGCAATATGTCCAGCAAAGATTTGCTGGGAAAACTAAAAGAAGGAGGAAATGTAGCAGACAATGTCCTCACCCCAGCCATTATGCTTCAGTTTGTTAGTTGCCCAGGTAGTAGTTCCTGTTCCATTTCTGGTTGCTTCTGTTCCTTAGAAAAGGCTGGGCACTGTGATACGCACTGTGAGAACAATTCCCAATTGACAAGCCATTCTGCCTCTGTACTTCTTGCTTGTTTATCTCATATAAGCCCTAGATCACCAGAGATCAGGGCCTGGTATTCTGGGAATGATCTCAATCAGTACTCATCAACATAAACAAATTTGCCTCCAAATTCTGGGTGTCGTTTTGGTGTTTCTGCCTGCCATTGCAGCTTAATAGTGAACTTCATGTTTTTCCTTGGAATTTCATACTTTTTCCCAAATATCTTACATGAATCATAATTTTAATCATAGTGCAGCAATTATTATTCTATTTATATTTTTGGAATCTGCTGGAAAATATAAACAAATACTAATGTATATGATGATAAATCAGATTTTTCAAAAAATATTCTCGGGGTAGTATTAATTAGAAAAAAGAAGAAACTTGATCTCCATCTTATGCCATATAGAGTACAACGGTCACTTTCAGGTTGATAGAAGACCTCCACATGAAAGATAAAACAATCAAATTTCTAGAAAAAAGCAATGGAAATATCATCAGAACCTTCTCATGAATGAAGTGACTTAGAATTTGTCAAATTTTGCCTCTCTAAAATAAGAAACTTTGTCCATAATTTGCCTGGCACATTTTAAGTAAACACTGGGTTGGTACATTTATAATGAGAAAGAAGCAATATGTCTCATTTTTACAAATCATATAACGTGAAGGGAACACCAACATAATTCTAAGCATGTAGTAGGCAGATAAAAATGGGATTACTATTAAATATTTGGTTTCCACAACCTAAGAACAAACTAGGATGCTCTTTGATTGTAGAAACTCTTTATCTTTTGGCATTGGAAAAAGATGGACATGATTTCAAAAAATAGAAAAATGTCCTTCAAAATCCCAGAAGCTATGGAAGCCCTCAAATATGATCACTGGAGGTGTTCCCTCTAGGTTTTAATTGGGAAAACTTCCTAGAAACAACACACAGGTCCTTCTTGTCTGGATTCTGCCAATGTAAGTGGTCATGAGTGTGAAGCCCATTTGTGCTGTATGTGAGAAATAACCCCAGAAGACTCTACTATCAAAAGGCAGATCCTGCAACTTTACTGTACCCTTCCTTGGCAAGGCACAGACTGGCTGCAAGCCTCAGGGCACACAGTGAAAACTGGAGAGGCTGACAAATGAAGTGTCTGGCCCCTGTATCCTTGATGTTCTGGTAAAGAGGTTCCAAGAAAATGATACCAAAGCTCCTAAGACACTACATGTGCCAAAACCAAAAATGTTTGACATTCCCATTTCCAGCAGGAGGGTGGGTAATGGCATTGACAAGACAAATCCTACAAATTGAACTTCTGTTAGGAGCCCATGGAACTCCTACAAACACTGCCAAACTGCTCTGTCAGGCACTGGGTCCACAGTGCTCAACAAAGGAAATTAGAGTAAAAAAAAAAAATCCCTTCCTTCTGGTCTATGGCCATCATATGAGATGAAACAAAACAAAACAAAATCTTTCGCTTCTCTGTAGCTGGAGATTCAAAAGAAGTTGCCCCACCCCTCTTCTTTCTAACCCCTCAGAGGGCAGCTCATTCTCATGCCAGCCAGACCTCGGGACCCTGCACCAGGTCAAGAGCAGTGCTCTGGAGCCACAAGTCTCAGAGTTGACTTAGTGGCTGCTGATAAAGATGTGCCCAGTGCTTGGGTAGCCACTGTCTTGGAAACTGCCCCCACTTACCTACAAGCAGAGTGGGTGTGGACACCATGTTTCCTTGAGCCAGAGAAAGGAGAATAACAATCTATTCTAAAGCCTTTCCAAATATATACTCTGGCACAGAAAGAGCCAGCAGGAAGTCTGTTCCCCCTACCCCCATGTCTGCGGGGTGCACTCACTTTTGTGTGTGTACATTCTGGGGTCAAAAACATGCATTTCAACTCTGAGCCTCTTAACGTTGTCAGCATCCAGCTTCCCCCTGGAGGAGCATACTCAGTTCCAATGTAATTCCTCTGACCTATATTGAATCCAGAAAAACAGTGGTTCTTCAGTTCTTGGGTCCATTTTACTGACTTTTGCCAGTAGGAATCGTTTGGAACTTATCCTTGGTTTCCCTCTTGAGTTAAAAGGTTCCAGAGGAGGATTCACCACCTGTGCACTGACCTTCTAAACAGAGATGACCCAGCCTCTGCACCTGCCCTTGGCAACCCCCTCTCCAGTCTCTTCTGCCACCGCTCACCTTCTTCTCACTCTGCCTCTGCCACCCTAGCTTCCTTGCTGCTCCTTAGAAATGTCAGGTACGTTTCCAACCCGGAACCCTTGCATCAACTCTTACCTGGGGCTTCTTACTCCACACGCCTGCCTGACTCGCCTCTCCATGCTCAGACGTCACTTTCCCAGGGACACCTATGTGTGGATTTCCCCATCCAACCGCAGCACTCTCCTCCACTTTCACCACCATCATCCTATTCTAGTTTATTCCATCTTTTGGAATATCTAGTTTAAATCGTCTTATGACTTAAAAGTTATTTTAGTTCTTTATTTTTGGGTCTGCTATGTACCCTAGAATACTAATTCCATCATGTTAACAGTTTTTCAGTTTTGCTCAGCTTCTTCTTGCCAAGTCAGTAGCACACAGTAGGCATTTAATACATAATTCCTTGCCATCATTCTTATTCTACCTGTCACCCATGGAACCTTTTTACCTGTGGAGAAATGAGAGGCTTCATGGCAGATCTCTATTCAAAAGTCGCCTGAAGAAGAGGCCACTGCATCTAAATATTCACCCTCTGCACCTCCCTACTTCTACTATCTCCTTATTTTCTACCTGGGTTTAACCATTACATGAGTTTGCATAAGGTAGACAGGGCAAAGTTCTATCTTTTTACTGTTCATGGCACTATTCCAATCCTCTAAAATAAGTATTGGCCAAGTTTCTATTGAAAAAGAAGGCTAAAGAGCAAATATTTAGGCAACTCCACATGTCTTTGAACTACTCAGTTCTGTGCTCATGGCACAGTGATCTGCGAGTGTGGCTGTGTTCCTAAACAACACTTCATATACAAGAATAGGTGGCGAGGAATTTGGTCTGCAGGGCACAGTTTGCTATCCCCTGATCTTGGACGCTGTCTGGCACATACTAGGTGTTCAGTAGTAGTTTACTGAGTGGATAAGCTGAATAGGTTATCAGATCTCTGCTTTGAATCAAGTCAGTGGCATCTCTTAGGGTAATTTCACATCTCACTGAAAACCAGAAATGGATAACACTCATAGGACAAGAACTAGCAGTAGATGATAATGCAGTGGTGGCTCAAGCCATCACTCTTGTTAACCCTGACACTGGACCCAGACCTGGTTACCGCTAGAGCAGAGCGCTGTTCCAGCTCTGCAGTCTGTATGGACCTCAGCCCTTCACCTTTTCATCTCTTCACAGTGACTCATCCACTAGATGAAGCCACCTCCAGTATCTACCCTGGACTGTTGTGATGACCAAAAGAAATGGTCTAAGGGAAACATGACTTTAATTTCTGACCCAGGCAGTCTGCCCTGGGCTCTGCATATGTTCTTCCTCTTAATCTTCTAAGTAGTCCACAATTTGCCCCACTTTACAGAACAGATAACAAACAGTTGGGTCCCCAGGTTCAGTTTCCATAGAAATCAGTTCTCTAGCCACTAATTATACCATGCAGCAGAATTCAGCAACCTAGAACTGAGCTTTGCAGAAACTGACTTTGCATGGAAGGAAGACTTCTGCTTACACTGCAAAAAGAAAAGTAAAACACAAGCCCAGACTTCTCAGAGTCACATAAATGGTCCAAAATAGAACCTTACAAAGTGGTAACTTCATGTTGCTGTTAGTTCCTTCATTTGACTTTCAAATTCTGTTTCAGACTTGTCCAGTTGTGACCCTTGCAAATGCAAACATTCACACAGCGAACCTTGCATAAATACAAGAAGATAAGGACAGGAATAGTAGGAAGGAGCCTGAGAATACCCCAAAAGCCTGATCCCTGCTATGCACACACTTTTCCAGAGGTGCCAATCAAATACCAATGCAGGGGTGCTTGGAAGGGATTCTACAGATGGAACAGAGATCTATATTCAGCTGGCCATGGAGAGATGATCTGGGTGGGTCTGACCTAACCCAGAAGCAACTTAAAGGCAGAAAGGAATCTCAAAAGAGAAAGCCAGAGAGACATGCTTTAGCTGGCCGAGTAGTCCACGCTGGTCAGAGGGATCTTGCCAGAGTAATCAGATTTGAAAGTAAAGGAGCTGGAGAAGATGGGAGGAAAGGCGTGTGTGTGTGTGTGTGTGTGTGTGTGTGTGTGTGTGTGTGTGTTTGCCTCTCCTGGGGTGATACTATTTATTTTCCAACTGGGTTTATTATTATTACTGCACTTTTTCATAAAAAACACTCGTGGCCTAGATGATCAAAGCCTCTCATCTGGCACGACGACACCTTAAAGGACTGAAATCTCATTTTACCAAATTGCTGCTTGAAACATCACTATTTGGTTCCAGAGGCTGAGTTAGGCCACTGTGCCTGATAGACCCTTGTGGGAAATAACAATCACCTCCACATCTTCCTTCTATACTTTCCTTCCATGCACAAGGAGCTGGAAACCATAATTGACAGCAGCCCTTTCAGGAGGCCAAAAGAAAAGCTAGAATTTAGATAGTCAAATATGATTTGACCTCTGAACTTGGTCTCTTTCTCTCTGTATGGATAATCTGGGCAAGAAGTGGTTCACCTTTCTGGGCCTCAATGGTTTCTTCTGTGATGAGGTAGTCACAGTTAAGACTATATATGTCACAGCAAGGTGAGGATTCCATAAAATCACAAAGGTACAAAGTGGATGCCTATAATGGTTTATATCTAAATGTCCCCCAAAGCCTCGTGGGTTTATAGGTAGAGCTTTGGGGAAATGCGGGGTGTGATAATAATCATCAGTGGACTGCTAAATTGGCACCTACCGATATTGGAAGGTGGAGCCAGGTTCAAGGAGTCTGGTCACTGGGGTGTGGCCTGGCAGGACATTATCTCACTCCCCTGCTCTTCCCTTCCCCTTCTTTGCTTCCTGTCTGCCATACCAGGACAACTCTCCTCTGCCATGGCCCTGTACCATGCTGTCCTCCCTTGGAGCCTGCCTAGAGATGGTCTACTATGATCAAACTGGAAACTAAAACAAACCTTTCCTTTCTTCAGTTGTGGGTGTTGGATATTTTGTCCCAGCAATGAAGAAAATTGAGTAAGACGATGCCCATAAAACACTGTTATCTGATCATGATCTTTAAGAGACTAGAAACTAAGTCATTAATTTAGGATAAATTTTCAATAAGCCATGCTCAATAAGGGGTCACTGTGGATCATAGATCATTTATTGTAGTTTATTGGGTATTTAATACAAAAGTCCATTCCTGCCATTAAATAATAGCAAGTTAAAAAATCCCAAAGAAAATTTGTTCAAAGGGCACACAGGACTCAAAATTGCTATCTTGCTCCAAGTTCAAGAGCTTGTTTTCTTCATCATCAGCTAAATGCCACCTATGTATTCATCCCTCTGACAATGTCTTCCTCTGCCTGTCTGTGTATATCTAGCTCTACAAAGTTCTAGGATCATTTCTAGAAGGAAAACTTATCTACTATGGGAAAAAAATCAGAAAAAATATACTTCACACCTCAAGCAAAAGCATCCCAAAGCTAAGAGTATATGTGAATGTATCTGGATGATCCCATGGGGTTGGAGGGGAAACACTTTCAAAGGAAAATACTGAGAATCACAATTCTAGACAGTCACCAAACTCCACTGCATTATTAAAATGCATCAAGTGACTCTACAAGCGTATGTGTGTGTGTGTGTTTTAGAGAAGAATTTCCAGAATCCTAGCACTCCTTACTGACCCAAAGCACAGAATCAATACATTCCATAAGCCTGACATCTTTTAACTAGGTGGCTACATTTGTTTTCATTTTTTTGTGTGTGATATCACCCCTCAAATTTTGGAGTTTTGTGTGCTTTTCTTTGCCTTTTTATTTTACACATTTTTATAAAATGTGTAGAATCAAACAGAATGGAAAGAAACCAACTTATAATGGCTGTTTTTTAATGACATTTTATAAAATGATTTGCTCATTACTCATATTTTCTAAATTCTCTATGTACTTTCTAAGTCTCAAATGTCAGACTCTCATCTGGGGTGCCCCAAAAACTCAACATTTCATTAAAGGTTAGTTGCATAAGCCTATTCCCTTATTTAAATGTTATTTTAATTTTGCTACCAATGTATAAAGAGTGTCACTTAACACAGGTTAAACGGCTATATAAAGAGATGCAGGCAGAGACTGGCAAATGAGAGATGGCCTATGGAGTGGCCCTCTGCACATAACACAAATGCTCTGCCCCTGCCCTATCCTTAACATGCTCCTCTGGAACCCTAATGAAATCCACTCAGTGCTATCCCAGCTCCTGCTGTTACCCCTTTTCAACCAATCCTTTACAACCCTTTCTTCACACAGGACTCAGTGCTGAGCAACCCAGAAGAACTAGAAAACAAGTCAATTTCTTTATGGCTTTCTGCTGTTCTTAGAGCAAAACCCAAGACTTTGCTTGGTGAGCAGGTTCTCTGGCCTCTTCCCATATGACTCTCCAACTCTGCCACATGGCTCCAGATCTCCTGCTTTTCAATGAGATCCTGCCTGCCCCAGGACTTTTGTACTTATTATTCTCTCTATGCACAAAGGTAACTATCTACCATAAGATTAGGCTCAAATATTATCTCTTCACAAAGAATTTTTCTGACTTACTTAACTAAAATGTCTGCTTATCTCAATGACTATGTTTTTACTATTTGTTTTTCACATTTCCTAAATAAGGTTTATTGATCTCTCCCTCTACAGTTTAACACCATTAGAGCAAAGCATGCTCTCTTATCTGGCACTGAATTGTCAATTTCCCAGCCTAGCATCTAACAGGTGCTCAATGAGTTTTTGCTAATAAAACAATGAATACAATTACTGAGGTACTATCAAGGTGGAAAGCAGATGTCCCATGGTACCCCTTTATTCTATCACATAATTCAGCACTTGTTTCAGAATATTTGGTGGCTCAAGCCAGCAATCATTCCTTTGTTCACTCATTCATCCTCTCACAGATAGATTATTGCCCATGCTCTGTGCTGGGCATTGCTGAGACAATAAGGTGTGACCTGGCTTTCAAGTGCTTATAGTTCAGTGGAGCAGAAGGCATGTAAATAGACAAAGACAGCATGGAATGATACGTGCAAAGGAAGAAGCAGGTGCCAGGAAACCTCGCCTATCAAGGAAGGCTTAAAGAAATGACACCAAAGACTTGGGTGGTGAGTTGAAGTTGGTCAAGCAAAGGTGGCATGCTCAGGGCAGGACACAAATGCGTCGAGCTGTGGCCTCTAGAATCAGCCTCTTTTATGAAACGAGGAAGATTAAGCCAGAAATTAGCTCAGATCCACCTGCCTCTAATATCACCTATTGGATCTGATATGGAGCTGGGTTTATGGAGCATATAAAGGTGGTGTGATTGAGGGGCACACAGTCAAATCACAAGTCTAGCTTCCCTCACAGCCCTGTGCTCAGTTATGCACCTCATGTAACAACCTGAATGGAAGAAACATTTCACCAACTTTGAATGACAATCTCTCTAACGGATGCCACTGGTGGCCCCAGCTGCAGAAAGAGACTTACCTGTAGCTCATCTTCATGAGACAGGAGCCAGCTCCTGGGCACTGGGGACACCACCAAAGGTCCCATTGCAGCTGCGCCTCTGGCTACCATGAAAGTCCATGTGGTCCAGGGCAGCAGTAGATGTGCCCTCTGAAAGTATTCTTTTTTCTGTGTCACTTCTGTAAGACCACTATGGCGCTCACCGGAGCACAGAGCAGGTTCTGGAGGAAGAGAACAGCCAGACTCTTCAGCAGCCTAGTGCTGGGCAGTCACATCCAGGGTCTGGCTGTGGCCAAACACAGCATCAGTAATTCAATTCCCCTTCCTCCTGCTCTTCATTGCATTGGCTCTTGCTCTTTCACCATAACCTGGAAAGACTGGAGTCTGTTTCCTGTCCAAGCCTCTGATCCCATCAGTATTGTTCATTTTCAGCCTGCAGAGGCCATGGCAAGGATTCAACATAAGTACACTGAGAAGCTCTAAACTCAGCTTCCTTAGACTAGAGCAGGAAGGATGACAACAGGGATGGGTAGGGAGGAGAGAACAACAGAATAGTTCTGCCAGGAGGCAGCAGTGTATCTGAACACCTGCCTCAGACTTTGTACTGAGAGCCAGAGCTACAACCCTAATCAAGGAGTCACGAACCCCTTGGACTGGCCTGAAGGACTCCCAGCTGGTGGATTTCAAGGATGCCCAAAGAGAAGACTTGATTTTATCAGACAGCGGGACAAGAAGATCCTTCCACTGGAATGTGCTGTGTCCCTTTCATTCCCAGAAATGAGTTCTGGCAATGTCAAGAATTGAATAGAACAAACAAATACATCTGTAACTGGAATGCTTATAGTTTTCCAGCTTATAGAATGTCCTCCACACACACATCCAGCTCAATTTCACCTCCTAAAGCCTCTGCAGGCACGAGGGCTTATGGCACACACTGCGATGCTTCCTTCCACACTGCCCTGCAATGGGGAGGGACAGCAGTCAGCTGGACTCAGTCAGGGGACCAAGAGAAAGGGGTTGTGGAGATCCAGAGTTTATACCATCAGCACACGGCATGCTTCTGAGCAAGAGGTCTGGCCCAGTCCACCAGGCAGTCACCACAATCAAAGCAAATCCCTGAGGAAGGAGCTGGTTGGATGTATCTTCTCCATGGTGTCTGGATAAGGCAGGCCTGGACCCACAGGGTGAACTGTCAGGGGCACAGACTTTGGAACACTGGCCCTGGGGGGCACCCTGGGTAGATGTGTCCCTTCACTGAAGGTGGATATTTGCCAGCTCCTTCCTCCAGGATTTGCTTTGGTTCTGGTGACTGCCTGGTGGACTGGGCCAGACCACTTGCTCAGAAGCATGCAGTGTGCTGATGGTGCAGACTCTGGATCTCCACAGCCCCTTTCTCTTGGTCCCCTGACTGAGTCCAGCTGACTACTGTCCCTCCCCATTGCAGGGCAGTGTGGAAGGAAGCATCGCAGTGTGTGCCATAAGCTCTCGCACCTGCAGAGGCTTTAGGAGGTGAAATTGAGCTGGGTGTGTGTGAGGAAGACATTCTATAAGAAGGAAAACTTATAGGGGAGAATGAGAGCCCATAGAGTGAATCATCTAAGGATAGGCTGGTCATTCCGCCTTGCTCTTACTTCTGTCTACAGTCTGTTGGGTGCCAAGTTTTCTCCTGGCTTAGTGAGGAGCCCGGTTAGAGAACTGACCCCACAGTCAGAACACTCCCACACCACACCATGTCCAGTGGCAAATAGCTTGCCTGCTTCTCGTGAACATTTAGACTGAGTGTATCTTCATGATTCTCTTCCTTATAAAAGACAAACCACACCTACAGACAAACCTCCAGAGCATTTTAATTTAGAAAAACACTGAAGACTGTATTATGGGCCAAAATCTTTCTTATGTCTCACAGCAGAGCCCAAAATGACCTAGTCAGTTGTTTATGAATGTTTTCCTTGGTTCACTTGGAGGCCTGCACGCTGTTTCAAAGTGATTTCTAATAGGTAGAGCACATGGGATTTTTAGGGCCCTGAAACTATTTTGTATGAAACCAAATGGCAAATACATGACATTATGCCTCTGGCCAAATCCACAGAACCAGCTGGACAATACAGAGAGTGACAATGAACCTCAGTGAATAACAACATATCACTATTAGTTCATCAGTCAAAACAAATCTATCACACTAATGCAAAATATTAATATGAGGGAGACTGTTTAGAGGAAGGAAGAGGACAAGAAAACTCTGCATTTTTCTCAATGTTTTTGATAAACCTAAAACTTCAGTATAAAATAGGGTACTAATTCTAATTTGTTTTTCCAAAACAAGAAAATGTCCAAATGAGGACTCGTCTCACACACAGCCATGCATGTGGGCTGAACTCCCAGTGAGTCTAGCAGCTGCTCTGGACTGCCCTCCACCCCTGTAGCTGAACAATATCCCTTGGCATATCCCAACAAGGTGGTCCAAGCCTTTTCTGTACAAACTTTAACCCACTCCTGTCCTCCAAGGCCCAGACTACTCCAAATGCCATGTCTGACACATGTCAGCAACAGTGGCTTTGCGTTCATTAACGAGCAGTTGGGTGTTTACTTAGCATGCAGACCCAGGTTGTAAGTGTGAGCTAGGCCTCTTCTCCATGACTCAGAAATTCTGCCTTTTCAGGCACACTGATGATGTGCTCCACACTGCATCACTCAATATCTTAGGTCCCTTCCCACCAGGTGCTCTCTATCAAGGGACATCTCTCTAGGAAGCTTCCACTGACCCAGTGACCACATGACTTTGAGTTCCTGCTTTGCTTTTCATGTATCCCCAGGGCACTTATGCATTCCCTGCTGGAGATAACCCTTCCCACAGCTGTGTTTTTTGCTAGTCTTGTGTCTCTTGCAAGGGAAATGGGCCTTATTTGTTAATCCTTTGGAATGACAGAAGACACGCTGTGCCCTTGCTTTTTCTCAGTGCCTAAAACCTCACCATGGGACCATAGTCATAAGGTGGGCTACACACGCCCCTGTCCCTGAAGCAATTTTCTCCAAGTTCTAAGTGATGGCCAAAGGTCACCTGTTCTCCACAGACTGGCCATTTGACTTGCCCAATGATCTCAGACTTGCCCCTTGCACTGTATCCTTCCATAAACTCAGCAAATGGAGAAAAAGGATGGGGCAGGTGTATTTGATCAAGGAAGAAAGAACCAAGACAAATCTATTTTCTGTAGGCCAGTGCTTCTGAGCAGAAAGAAGGACCACATCTCCAAATTCCCAGGGGAAGATATTGGATCTTGCTCTCTCGTGCCCCGGTCTCCCTCTCAGTCCTTCTCTTTGAAGACCTGGAATGATCTTGTGATGTGTCAGCGTGGTGAGGGACAGTCTCCAGTTAGTTACTCAACTAAACATTAAGTATTTCCTATGCAGGTAAACTATAGATGTGGCTAAAACCCCTCACTAAGTGTTCTTAAGGAATATAATCATAGATAATTGGAATGGGTCTGGTTTAATCATTTAAAAGGCATTATAAACACAGGTAAGACATCCCTGATGAAGAGGACATCCTGCCCTTAGACAATGGTGTCAGATCACATAACAGATAACCCCAAGTTTGTTTTTCTTGACAGCCTCTCCTAAAGATTTTGGATGTGCTGCACCAGCTGCCACAATCACAGATACCAAGTCCTTGCAGTAAGTGCCTTGATATGTATCTACTATTGCTTCTCCTTTCCTCTTCCCTCCTACAAGAACTAAAGCCCTTGAGTAGTCACCACGTCCTACCATGGGATGCTTGGATGAGACAAGAAATTGACTTAAGCATCTTATGTAAACATCAGGCATTTCACTTATGATAGACAATGATTTTAATCTTCTCAGTAACACCCTTGTCCTCATTTCCCAGTAGAGGTAAAGGGAGAGTCCCAAGTGACTCTTCCAAAGACACAGGTAAGAAACAAAAGGTTTGAGTACATGCTCCTATGAGTATGCATTAGCCACTTTCTTATCACTGGGATGAAATAACTGACACTTGAAACTTAAAGAAGAGTCTTATTTTGGCTCATGGTTTTCAGAGGATTTAATTTATGGTGGGTTGGTTCCAAAGCAGAAATGGCATGTGGGAAAGGTATGGCAAAAACCTGCTCATGTCTTGGTGACCAAGAAGCAGAGACAGAAAGGAGGACCAGAAAGTAGATATATCCTTCAAAGGCACATGCACAGTGACAAACCTCGTCCCACCTCCTAACAGCACATTGAGCTATGATCCACCCACTGATGAATATAGGGCCCTCCTTCCAAAAGCCCGACTTCTGAACACATGAGACTTTTGAGAGACACTCTAGGTGCAAATCATAACACTGTATGAAGCTCATATTTCCCGCAACACAGGAGTCTGGACAAAGTGACAGGGGATGCTGAAAGAGGGCAGGAACATTATGGGAGCAGATGCCATGTGCCTGTAGGTGACTTTTCACTCTTCAAAAGTGGGCCACAGAGATGCCACTGGGAAAGGTCTCACAAAGTGGCCAGAGAAGAGATGTTGTCCACTGCTGAACATGCAGAAAACCGTGAGAAGAGGATGCTCCCACTCCCCACCATCTGTCATCCCAATGCAGAAGAGATTTTCCAACTGTGTGAAATTGTCAGCTCCACTGAGCACAGCTCTGACACCTCCCAAGTGCTGCAGTCCCCTCTTTCTGCCTGCAGCACTCAGTTACCCAGTGGCCCAAAGGGCACAGATTGCTTCTGGAACAGTTCCTGTCTTGTATTTGGTTTCAGGTGGTAGAGCTGCTGAGGCTCTTCTCCCCCAACCTCTGGCAGGTGATCCCAGAGCCAGGGCTGACTGGTGAGTGCTCCCTCCATCCAGAGCTTCACAGTGACATCCAGTGGGTATCAGGGACTGTGGTGAGGTAGGGCAGGCTGCAAGAGGAACAGGCAGGGCTCTGCCCCTAGAAGTTTACAGCACACGGAGAGACAGACAGTTAAAAGCTGACTGTGCCTGGGTCAAGGCAAGAAGTGCTCCTGGAGGATCTAATCCTTTCTTCATCACACTGACATGTATTTATAGAGGAGACACTGCAGATCTGGTACTGGAGGGACTCCGACCTACACAGTGAGGTGATATCCCAACACAGAGGGAGGACGGGAATCCAGGAGGGTGACATAGAGCAGTGGTAGGTGGAAACAGCTCCTGTCTTGATACTAAAATGCTCCGTTGGAGCATTGTAGGTCAGGAAAGGCAACTCCAGTTATCTACTGTACATCTGCAGGGGCCAAGCCAGGGAGGCATGTCCCAGGTGAGCATGGAACCTGCAAGGCAATATATTCTCCTTGCAATAGTTTTGTCATTCATGAGTTGGGAGTAATAATGCCAGAGTTTCCAATTGCACAGGCTGTGGTGCAGATTAACCTTCCAGTTATGTGAAGGATATCCTTTCAAAGTATTTAGTCCCAAGCATGGCAGGGTACTGATTAGGCAACAGATGGAGAACTTAGTGGTGGTCATGGAGGGGAGCAGAGCATTTTCGTCCCTGGATCAAATGAATCTTGGAATGGAGGATTAGAGGGT
>RJWM01043527.1:0-13763 GCA_004363535.1 Dasyprocta punctata | reverse complement strand
GAAAAGGAAAAACATATATATTTCCATATATTATTTAAAATAGTTATACTAATAACTTCTATTGGTTCATTGAAAAGAAAGATTTGTCATTAAATCATTTGATCAGTTTTTCATGCCTATGTATTTAATTACAATGACTACCTTGACGATAACAATATGCAACGTATTAACCATTGTTACTCTACTATTTTGCTTTGAAATTTCTTATCATTGCTTTTATTTTTTTCACTTGAAAATAAAAAATCTAGACACTCATATTTTCTTTTTTAAAGTATTTATTCATTTATGTATTTATTTTAGTCCGTGTTTGTAGTACGTGATATTTTCATTTCTTGTGGGGCTTTGGTACATGTACACAACACACCTTAAATCTTTCTTTCATTCCCTTTTCCTCTCAACCCTTCATCTTCCCTCCCGGAGTTTCTTATATGATAAATTTACATAATTGTTCTTAGTTACCAAGTTGAGATTTTCTTCGTAGAATTAGTAAAACTCATGAATATTTTTGAGGGACGAAACTGAGGAACAGTACCATTGGTATGACATATGATACTTGAGAAGCAGTTGTTTTTAAGACATTCAAGCCATCACTCTTTTTTTTTTTTGAGGTATGTATCCCAGGAGAACATGGTAATACCATGTATATAGGAGAACTATATTTGCATTGAATAAGTTTACTTCTTTATTAGTATATTTAAGAGATTCTTGCATGTCCATAACTTTTTGCTCTTTTCAATAATAGAATGATGACATTTGGTTAAATAAACAAGCAAATAAATAATTTTCTATTGATCCCTGAGGAATGAAAAATGAAATTCGTATTGTTTTGTGATATAAATTTCAATTTGCAAATGTTTCTGATATAGCATTGGGAAAAAATTGGAAAATATAGATAATGATGAAGAAAAAATTATTAAACCATAGAAAGAATGGAAAGTCTAAAAACAAGGTTGCATATTTTTTGAAGATCAAGAAGACGGTCATTTGATGGCTCCCCACAAAAGAAAAATGGTACAGAGATGGAAAAGCTAATAATCGTGATTTGATCATTACATATTGTATACATGTTGAATTATTACATTGTGTCCCATAATATGTACATTTACTAGGTATCAACTAAAAAGAAAAAAATACTTTAAGGGTAGGAAAATGTGATAGAATACACTGGGAAGTTAACGAATATATTATTTTTCTGGAAAAATGAGTTAGTTAAATTAATGATAGGAGTTGATACAGAAGAAATGTAAATTACAAGAAATACAAAGAAGGAGCCAGTTTTACTGCAACATGACCAAAGCATCACAATTCCTAGCTCTAAAAAGTTGGGCTCTGCAATCCTGCTCACTCTTTCAGCCTTAGTACAATTAGCACGTTTTTGCTTTTATCCCCAAGCAGTCTTCTCAGAGCTCTGTTGATGTCTTTATTCCTCAGACTGTAGATGAAGGGGTTCAGCATGGGGGTGACTATAATGTACATGACAGAGGCTGTTGCAGTTGAGTGTGGGTTGGGTGTTACGGCAGAACTAAAGTACACACCAATGGCAGTGCAGTAGAATAAAGAGACCACAGAGAGGTGAGATGCACAGGTAGAAAATGCTTTATGCCTCCCCTGAGCTGAAGAGATTGCACGAATGGAAGAAACGATCTTAGAGTAAGAGTAAAGGATGCCAGCAAGGGGACCAGTAGCCAATAAGACAAATGCGATATATATCACTGCATCATTCAGAAAGGTGTCAGAGCAGGCACGATGGACCACTTGATTAAGCTCACAGATAAAGTGTGGGATTTCCACATCTGTGCAAAAGGACAGTCGCAGCACCAGTAAGCCCTGTAACAAGGCATGCAGGGCACTGAGGATGCTGGACACCAGAACCATCAACACACAAAGCTGAGGGCTCATAATGACTCTGTAGTGCAGTGGGTGACAGATGGCCACGAAGCGGTCATAGGCCATCACAGCCAGGAGGAAGTCTTCTAACCCTGCAAACAGCAATAAAAAACACATCTGAGCAATGCAGTCTGTGTACCTAATAGCCTTGCTCTGAGTCTGAATGTTCACCAACATCTTTGGGATGCTTGTGGAGGTGTAGCAGATGTCTACAAAGGACAAGATAGAGAGGAAGAAGTACATGGGTGTGTGCAGGTGGGAGTCTGAGATGATGGCCAGGATGATGAGCAGGTTCCCAAGCACAGTGATCAGGTACATGGAGAGGAAAAGTCCATATATGAGAAACTGCAGTTCCATTGCCTCTGAGAATCCCAGAAGAATAAATTCTGAAATTTGCGTTTTATTTCTTGGTTCCATGGGGTGAACATGACTACCAAAAAGGAGAAAAAAAACATTACTAACAACCACATAGGCAGAAAAAATTCAGAGAGTTGAAATGTCACAATTTATAGTTTAATCAAGAAATTTGCTGGTGTATTTTGCACTGGACATAATCTGCTTTACTGGGTTTACACATCCCATCTAATTATTCATATCCATCCTCAGTCCTTTCCTTATCAGTTCATTATCCTACAGTGTTGTGATTATACTTCCCAAGCAATCAAGGAATATATACTTGGTGCCAACCACGCCTCAGGGGTAGCATTCGGGTGTAGCTCTAGATGTTCCTGGGGGGAAGGATGTCAAGAGGATCAGAAAATAAAGAAAATAGAGGAAAGCTGAGGTCAGGTGGAGCCCTCTGTCTGGGTGGGGGGAAAGGAACTGCTCAACCACTGTAGCATGTCTGTTTATACATTTAGCAAGACAATATCAGGTGATTCCCCTTTGCCTAGCAACCCATTGCTTAGATTGCCTTGGGGCTTGGTGTGCTTTGGGCTGGAGCAGCTTATTCTCATAGTTCACCCCAGGCACTCTTCTTTCTTGGCCCAAAACAGTGTGAAGTCTTCAACTCCAACTTGTAATACTCAGACACTGTGGAAAAATGGTCATAAGGTGCTGAAAAATAAATGACCCCAAAATATACCAGGGGGAAAGAATGTAAGCATATAATGAACCTAGTAAGATGATGAGAAGCACTAAAAAGAATAAAAAGCTGGGAAGTGGGATAGGGGAAAAGAGAAATGGAAGAAAGAAAAAGATTACATGTGTGTAGGTAGACACATATAACTATGTATGTGTAAGTATGCAAGATAGAAAGCTATACTACTAATTCTCTGTTCATCAGAAAGAATAGTTTTTGTTGTCATTATTTGATTGTCTGATCATTTTTATTGCTAGATCTTGTAACTTGAACAACTACCTCTAAGATAATAGTATGTAATATATTAACTAGTATTGATTTCATACTGTTATTTTTTTGAAATTCTTCATTATTTCTACACTTTTTTCTGTTTTGCTTTTTAAAATCAAAATAGAAAGCTAAGCCGAGGGTGGTGGTGCATAGCTTTAATCCCAGCACTTGGGAGGCTGAGGTAGGTGGAGCGTTGTGAGTTCGAGGCTGGCTTGGGCTACAACGCAAGCGCAAGGCCGGCCTGAGCTACAAAGTGCGACCCTGCCTCAAAAAAACAGGGCTGGGAGTTTGGCTCAGTGGCTTAAGCACCTGTCTGGCAGGCAGGCATGAGGCTGTGAGTTTGATCTTCGGTGCTGCAAAAAAAATGTTTAAAAATTTAAAAAAATAAAAAAATAAATAAAAAGCTGCGATGAAGGAAAGCATGGAAAGGATGGTGGGTTATATTTTTGTGGGGTTTCTGACAAGAGCAGTAGACAAGGGAACATTTGATTAAAGAATGTAAATTAGACAAGGTAAGTCCCCAAAGTTAACTGGGGTAGGGTGTCTGAAGGGAGGTAAAGACAGGGCAGTGATCCTGAGAAAAGCCCTTGTTTCAGATATTTAAGTATAAAAAGAAGGCTCTATGCCAGAGGGGAATGACCTACAGGGAGCACGGTGAGAGGATGCCAGGGAAAGTGGATGAGGATGAGGTCTCAATGTTACTGCTGAAATTTCAATATATATATACGCCCTAATTCACATGCTTTTCCTCCTGCTTTATTTTCTTGCAAAGGCATCTCTTTAAATGGGACACACCTTTCCTTATTTCCATTCGCTCATGGACATGCAGGCATCTGAATTCTGACTTGCACTGAAGAATGTATGACCTTAGGTAACCTTGCTCTGAGGACATCTTACTCCACCACACACACACACACACACACACACACACACGCACACACACGCACACACACACAGGCCAGCGGATACACACATACACCAGTAGGGCCTCCTAAATTCGTGTCACTTCCAAGTATTCCTAAGCCCCAAACTGATTAGGAAAAGAATAAATATGAAGGAAGCTGTGAGCATCAGATTATGTTTCCCCTAAGAAAGACAGAATTCTGATTTCAAATGGCAGAATTCCTATGAAGAGGTAAACTTGATGCTTGGTGAACTTGATCTGTCCATTTTGTGCCTTTATTTGGAGAGACGTTGTCTTGGTTATTTTTTACTGGTTGCTGAGACAAAACACCTGACACCTAAAATTAGGGAAGGAAAGGTTTATTTAGCTTACAGGTTTTGGAGGTTTCAGTCCACAATCAGCTGGCTCCAAGGCAGGGTGACATGGCACAGGAACAACACTTCAAGGCAGCATTCGAGCAAAAGCATCCAGAGTAAAAGGGGGAAGAGCAAGCCTCTTCTCCTTTATATAGTACACAGGACACCCCCCTCCCAGGGTGGGTGTAGCATTCACAAACATCCTTGTCTTCCTTTGCACAGGATGAGGATGTTTACAAAGTAAGACCCCTGGCTCCCTGCTGAGTCTCTCAGCTAAACTTTTGGCCTTCTCAAATTGACACAATGGCCAGGTAACTGCTTATGCTCTACACCCCAGGATGTAGAGCTGCTGAGTTACTTAATTAAGCTGCTAGACTTCTCAAGTTGACACAATGTATAAACCCTAACAGACGTAAAACAAGACATCTGCTCAATCAGCAGAGATATGGCTGACATGGGCAAGATGGAATAAAATGAATTAAAGCAGTCAAGGGATTCCTGAGAGACTGTGATGAAGTGGGCACTTCTTCGGCTTTATAGGCATTCCAACCTTAGCTTTATCTCTTTCATGTGCACAATGAGTAACAAAGTAGCAAAAAACCATTATTTGAAAGAGAAAGAAGAGATGCTTACATAGTGACAAGACTTTTAGATTTAACCCCCACATATAATCATGAACACAGAGAGAAAACTCAAAATTCACGGAACATAATCGGTGTACAACAGAAGTAGAGAATTTTCAAAGATGAAATGTTAAAAGACTTAGCTAAGCCATAATAGATGTGCAACATATATAATCAGAAAACCATTTATTTTCATCTTAGCTCTATCAAATGCATCACTTGTTGGAAGTTGGGAACCTAAGTGAACCTAATAAATGTTAGTGTCCTCACTTCTATACTGGGGATATCAATACCCATCCTGCCAAGGTGATTTAGAGACTCAGACAATGTACACAGAACCTTAGCATGGTTACTTTTGGTTGAGAAATAGACAATTAAAACTGGAGAGAGATGTGGTAAGCTTTTCTTTTTTACCTCTCAGATGTGCTCATTCCTTCAACACCCCTTGGCCTCCCCTTAGGAGAATTTATAGAACCTGCAGCTTCACACACAGGGCTCCGCTCTATGCCCCCCTCGCCGGCCCGGCCCTCAGGCTCCTGCTCCCACTCACACTGATCCCCCAGATTTAAACTTCACTCGCAGTTTGCCCAGCAGCTCGAGCCTCAGTCCTCATTTCTCTCTGTTGGAATTCTCCACCACTGCTCTGTCTGGAATTTTTGCCCCTTCTCCATTGGAAAAAGCTTTACTTTCTCTTTAAGAGGCCCCGAGTTCCTACTTCAACCACTTAACCTTCCCACAGACAAGCAACGCTTCCTACATGCATTTAACTGGCACCTAGAGGCCATAAATGTGCTGATTTTACTTAATTCCATGTCTTACTTGTGCATAGATGATATCATGATGGGTGTATAAATCGCCTTAATTTCCACAACTTCCAGCTAGGTGAGTTAGGAAGAGTGGCTGAATAACACAATGCATCAGCATAGGAGACAGTGTATTGTTACAGAAACTTCTGATAATGTAAGAAAGCAAAGATGCAGGAAATGCCAACATAGCCATGGCGGATACATTCAGTATTCCAAGGTCTGGGTTCATTAGGCCATCAGACTATGGTTTGTCAAGAATTGAACAGAGGACAATATGTAAAACATAAAAGAAAATATTGGAGTGTATCATACACAGCGATAGGATTACAAAATTGTGGGTTGGGGTGCACGTGTATCTGTGTGCACATGCGTGCTGGATCACAGTGTGAAAGGTTTTTCTTATTCTGGGACAGAGCCAAAAGGTTAAAATTCATTAATGATAAAGACAAAGATATTTCTACAAGGAGGCAAATTGTTCCTAATGTAAGAAAAGCGGCATAAATGAGGACCCCAAGACAGGAGCCAGGTTGCTGAGGTCCCCCCTAAATCAAGAGCCCAGGCACGGAGCAGGCTTTCTCTCTCCTCTGTCTTCACTATCGCATCCACATCCTGTCTCAGATGTAATTATCATTGCTGTACTCATTCTATATTTATTTAACCATATCTGTCTTTAATTTTTTAATTTCAATCAATGCAGGATAAATACATATGTTTTGGGGGCACACTGAAAAAAACATAAATGTATATATAATCATACAATGCCTAAGTCAAGATAATTAGATTCCCATCTCCTTAAATATTTATTTACGTCTGGAGTCTACAGAGCATGAGGCAAGCCCTGCCCTCATTTCTGTCTGTAGTATCTTTTCATTGTTCTTGGAGTTTGATTTATCACAAATCCCATAGGTGCATTTTAGAACTCTCTGCTCCTCAAGTCCTGTGCACAACATATTGTGAGAAATTCCACCCATGGCATGACTATCTGTCCAGTTTGTTTGTCTGATTTATCCCAAATAATACTACATTGCACGAGCATCAATTTAATCATGCTCAGCATTTTCCATTATAATGTAAGATAAATTAAGCAAGGAATATACCCATGGTTTACTTTTGCCATTTCCTAAAGCTATGCGATTATATGAAAAGAAATTTTAAGAAATTAAGGGTATGTAAATAAACATAATGCCAGAAGAAATAAAGCACATGGTAAATATAGAGCATCAAAACCATCCGTATTAAATGAAACAATAAAATGCAATCCTGTCATGGGGCAACACAAGGAAGTGAATGACACTATACTAAGTAAAATAATTCAGTCACAGAAATAACAGTACTGCATGTTGTCTCTCAGACACGAAAGGTGAAAAAGCTCATCTCACAGAAGTAGAGAGTAGTGTAGTGGTCACTGGGGAATTTGAATGGGAATAGAGAGGGGAGACAGAGCGAGGTTGCATAACAGGATCGAAAATGCAATTGCACAGGAGGAATACATTCTTGCATTCTACAGCATGGTAGGATTAAAACCTGTAGTACACGAAAATTAGTTATGCATGTCATAAGGAAGTAGGAAGAGGAGATGAAGACTCCCAATGCAAATAAATCATAAATGTTGAAAGTGATGGAATTTTTATTTATCCTGATAACTAGACATGGCATATATGTGTTGTGTACACTTATGGCCAATTAAAAGTCTTTAAAAACATATGCACAAAATTATATGGCAAACCATGCAACAGATTTATTGCCACAAAGGATTTAGGAAGCATTCAAAATGTTCTAGAGTTAAAAAGTGACTGAGGTGGTGTGCATAGTATAACCAGTCGATTAAAATGATTTTGAAATATTAGTAAACATTCACACATTGTTTCCAAATGCACCTACATATTTAAAAGGGAAAACTAAATGGCAAATGGGAGAATTGATGAAAAACTTCAATTCTCATTTTGAAAGAATGCAATAAAAACAAGAATAAAGATTACACGTCCAATATACAAAAGCAAATATCTTTCACTGACTGTTTGAAAAAAGGAAAGTTAATGTCTAAAAATGCTACACATATATTCAGTCACATAAGTGAGGAAATAATTGCAAATTAAAGGTTGTTATTATGCCTAATCTCATCCATTAAATCAAAACACTTTATTCAAAAACACTTATGCAACCTAAGTAAAACTTTGTAAAATATATGATTCATGAACTTTAAAGTAGGACTTTCAAGCAGTTTATTGCCTGAATCTTTTTAAAGACAGAAACCTACTGAAGCATACTTATATTTAAAAAGCTAAAATCCTCCTACCCCTCCAATTTACTCAACTTGTTTTACTCTCTTACCTGTAAAACTTAGACATGATCAAACTTTGCTGGTGCCATTTTGTGTCTCTTGTACCCTCAAAAGACTCACAAGGTAAATTCCCATTCCCATAACTTAAAAACTTGTCAGTCATTATTCTTGCATTGCTGATTCTAACAGACATCTTTACTGTAACATATTAATGCATCACTTATGAATGAATCAACCCAATGAACAACACAGCAACTGGGCTCAGTGGAACTGGTTCTTCACTGACCTCATGTAAACTTCCTCAAATTTTGCTCACTCCGAGTCTTAAAGGAAGCTTAGACTCACTTGCACGGGGTCTCTGAGAGGAAGGTCTCTGCGAGGAAGTAAGGCTTCCTCCCTGGACGGCTGGTGATGGAGACAGAAGCTCTGCCCTCCACAAAGCAGCGGGAAGAAGTGAAGCATGGGTCCCCCTAGCCTGCCTTGAGGCTCCAAAACCCACCACCATGTCCTGTCCAGCTTGATTCCACCTCAGAGGGACAACATCAGGGCATCTTATAGCTCCCTGTATCTGCTCATTACACACAGTTCCTCTTGTTGCTCCAGGCTCGAGCTCCTGATTTCCCTCTGGGACTTTGGCCTGGGTCAAAAGGAAAAATTTCCTGCTCATTCTATGAACCCAAGAGACAAGGTTGAAAATCAGGTGAACCCAGATTTTATTACTCCTTCTCTATGAAACCTTCTGACTTCCAGAAGCCTAACCTACTTACCACTTTTGACCAATTCTTAGTTAGATTTTCTCCAAAGTTTGAGATTCCTGAATTTTCAAGATTTCTAGCAGTAAGCCTGAGATAGAGCTCAGTGGTACGGCACCTGCCTGGCAAGCCCAAGGTCCTGAGTTCAATTCCTGGAGCCAAAAACAAACAAACAAAAGACTTCTGGGAACGCCAAAGCACTAACTTTTAAAGGAGACATGGCTCCTGATAGCTTCAAAAATTTGCTCTCTTTATCTAGGGAGAAAACTTTGTTCGTTTGTTAGAAAGCCATGGTAAGTCTGTACAACGTTTAGCTTGGTGGTTCTTTTTACAAAACCCTCATGAGGCTTAGGCTTGCAACAAAAGTTACAAGTTTTTACTTACCCTTTGGTTTCTGAAATGCTTGTAATAATAAGAGATATATTTAGTTGTCTTAGAGCACCATGGATTCAAGTTGCAATCTTTTTTTTTTTCCTAATGCTGGAGAGGAAAGCCTGGGCATCCACCATACCAGGTAAAGTTACACCCTTAGTTCTGTGGTAGGAGCTCATGAGGATTTTTAAATTTCTGCAGATATAGATTATGTGAGGACAGTTATATTGTGGAATCATTTCACGATTGCAGGAGTGAGGCCCAGACAGTTTACATGATCTGAATAAGGGTTGAGTTTTCATGGAAAATCCATCAAGATGTTCCCTGTTCTCATGTTCTATGGAAATGGTTCTCCAGTAGGAATGATTATCCCTTTAGGCAACTTGTGGAAATATCTGGAGAAAATTTGGTTGTTACAACTGGTAAGGTTTACAGTAGCTACCTGATTGAGGTGAAGGAGGTTGTTCATTCAGAGTACAAGATACTGGCATAAAAACTTTGAAGATCACAAATCAGAATGCATGAACACTTCTTAGTCTCCTATTTGTTACGAAATTTTGTTTAATTTGTTCCATAAAAAGATGCTGCTCCACATTCTTCCATGTCCAGATCAGCTCATCACAAGTTTAATGTAGCACCTATGTCAACAAAAAGTGAGGAGGTTAAAAAACACTACCCTAGAACAGAACCTCTACAGCTTCAGTATGAATAGGAAGCACTTGGGAATCTTGTTTGAATGTAGATCACAAGTGGCGACTCCACAGTGGCCTGTACCTGACTCCCATAGAATCTGATGTTTCCAGGGCCGCTCTGTGGACCACTGTCTGAGGTCAAGGCTGGGATGTGCTCTGATGGTACAATGAGCGTGGGAATGCAGGCATCTCCTTGAGACATTAATTCCACTTCCTTCACACAGGTATCCAGTGGTGAGGCTGCTGGATACAGCCATTCCATTGTTGAATACCGAGGCTTTGGTCAAGTGTTAGCATCAAGGATGAGAGGCATTGTGAGACCATCTCCACTAAAAGTGCTTGCACCTGCCTCAGTTCTGATTGCAGCTGGTTCGACAATGTTCTCACTGCCAGCTCCTGTCTAAGTTTACACTGGTTTACTTTTCCCATACTAACAGACCCTGACTCCTTTCTGTAAATTACAGTAATAGACCCTGACTCCTCTATGTAAATTTGAAAAATACATTTACTATATGGAGTTTATGGGTTAACTAGTGATATTTTATATTATTTCATAAAATAAATTAATTTTACTGAGGCACTTTAAACATGCATGACGATAGCATTCATTGTAGGGAATTTGTACCTGTACATAAGCTATCTTGATTCTTATTTTCCCCACTTTCCCCTCACTTTAACTCCTCTTTCACTCCTCATTTACAAAAGCTTTGACTGAACTCCATTTTTCCTCCTTTTCTCCTTTTTTATTTTCCCTTCCTTCCTTTTCTTCTCCCCTGTCTTTAATTCCCTTTCCAATTTGAACATTTTATTCCTTTGTCACAGTAACTATTAAACATTTTGGTCCTTCAGTACACTTTCAGCTTCTCATGCTGGAGGAACACTGTGATATTTATACACGTATAATTTGTAAATTTACATATGTGTTCTATTTATTTCACTTAAGGGTATTGTCTCAAGGTGCATCCATTTATCTAGAAATGTGTCAACTTTATCTTTCTTTATAGCTGAATAGTACTTCATTCGTTGGTTGACGAGCATTTGGCTGTTTCCACGATTTATCTATTACCAACTCTGCTGCTACAAACATGGGTGTGCATATATCACTGCGGCATGACGCTTCTAATTCTTTTGGGAAGATACCAAGAAGGGGAATGGCTGGGCCAAATTAAATCTCTAGTTTAGTTTTGTAGCATTCATTTCAGATGGCCATTTTTGCATTGGGTCCTTAAATTTGAGGGGTCTGATTTTTTTTTTATCACAGTAGCTTTCACATTGTGATGGCCCCAGCCTTGCATTTGTTGCCCAAAATTACGTTTGCTATTCTACATCTCTCCTGATTCAAGATGAACTCCTAAATATTTCATTTTTTGGATGCTATTGCAAAAGGTCTTGTTTGCTCACTTTTTTTCTCAATGTGTTTGTTGTTAGTGTATAGGAAGGTTATTGATCTTTGAGTGTTGACTTTGTATCCAGCTACACTACTAAATTTGCATATTAAATCTAGCACCTTTTTGATGGAGGATTTGGGGTCTTTTATTTAGAGTATCATCCAGAAGTAATGAAAATTTGATGTCTTCCTTTCTTATTGTTATTCATTTTATTTCATTTTTTATCTAATTGAACTGGCTAAAGTGTGCATAATTATGTTGAGTAAGAATGGAGACAGTGGATATCCTTGCTTTGTTCTTGATTTTAGAGAGAAAGCCTTCAGTTTTTGTCTATTTAGCCTGATATTTGCTGTTGGTTGGTCATAGGTGGCTTTTATAAGATTGAGATAAAGACCATATATTACAATTGTCTGTAGAGTTTATTTAATCATGAACGGGTGCTGAACTTTACCAAAATGTTTTTCTGCATCTATTGAGATGATCATACGATTTTTGACCGTGGCTTTGTCAATATGAGATTTTACATTTATTGATTTAGATATGTTGAAACATCCCTGAATTCCTGGGATGAATCCCACTTGGTCAAGGTGTATAATCTTGATGATCTGCTGCATTTTGTCTGCGAGTATCTGACTGAGGATTTTTGCAGCACCCTCCTAAATAACCAATGGGTCACAGATGAAATTTAAGAAGAAATTAGACGGGTTTTACAACTGAATGATAATGACCAATAACATACTGAAACTTATGGAACACAATGAAGGCAGTCCTAAGAGGAAAATTTATAGCAGTAAATATCCATATCAGGAAAACAGAGCAAGCAGAAATAAACAACTTGATGGTGAACACCAAACTTCTAGAAAAAGAAGAGCAGCTGAAGCTAAAACCTCATATGACAGAGGAAATTATAAAGATTAGAGCAAAACTTAACACATTGGAGACTAAAAAGTACAAAGAATCAATGAATTGAAGAGTTGGTTCTTTGAAAGATTAAATAAAATTGACAAACTCTTATTCAACCTTGCCAAAAAGAAAGGAAACAAAAAAACCTCAAATCCACACATTTAGGAATGAAAAAGGTGAAATAATAACGAACTCTGCAGGAATCCAGAGCATCATCTACACTTATTATAAAACTCCTATTACAATAAGATGGAAAATGTACAAGAAATGGACAGAGTCCTAGATACATATGAATTACCAAAGCTGAACCCAGAGAATATAAAAATCCTAACAAAAGCAATATCAATCAATGAAATCAAAGATGTAATTAAAAACCTACCAACAAAGAAAAGCCCAGGCCCTGATAGATTTACTGCCGAATTCTACAAGAAATATAGAGAAGACAAAATCACCACTACTTCTCAAACTCTAATGAAATTTAAAGGAAAGCAATACACCCAAATTCATCCCTGAAAGCAAGCATTACCCTGATACCAAAACTAGAGAAGGACCTAATGAGGGAAGAGAATTACTGGCCAATCTCCCTAATGACTAGAGGCTCTTGAATGATCTTCTGGATTTCTGCAGGATCTGTTGTGAGTGAACCCTTTTCACTGTTAATTGTGTGGATGTATTCTTTCCTTTTTGATGTTTGCATAGGGGTTTGTCAATTTTATTTCCTCTGTCAAAAAACCAAATTTTCAATTCATTGACTTTTTATGGTTTTGTTAGTCTTAATTGCATTAATTTCCACTGTGATCTTTATTTCTTCCCTTATACTGGCTTGGAGGTTTTTCTGGAAATTTGAGGTTGTACATTAAGTTGTTTACTTGAACTTTCTCTGTTTTCCTGATGTGGAAATTCATCGCTATAAATTTCCCTCCTAGCGCCACTTTCTTTATTTCTATCTGGGCTACCAGGATTTGGGCAAGAGCCAAACCAACATGTGGGCTGAGTTATTAATCACCCATCCTTAATCGTAGCATCCTTAATCCCAGCATTGAACCACGAATCAGTCCCAGTATCACAAGCTCTACATCCATCCAACTCTAAAAAAGTCCCAGTTATGATGGCATGGGGCTTTGGGGGGACATCTAGACACCAGCCATAACACATGGTGGAATAAATGGGTTTAGAAAAGTGGAATGTCTTATTTAGTGCAGTGAAAGAAGTCATATATGTAAGCAGTACTGAAAGATTTCAAAAACTATAAAAGACACTAAGCAATCCTTCACTTGGATCAATAAATCGCCTTACATATAAATCCCAATCAGGCATATATTAATGATGCAGTATAACACTGACATCATTAGAAATTTATATCTAGATGTGTAGTTATCTAGATCTAGATTGCTATCTAGATCATCCTCCTTCCATCCTTCTCCTTTCCCCTGACTCTCTTCAACCTC